>JAUELE010264373.1:0-10235 GCA_031471655.1 Diodora aspera | reverse complement strand
GTCCGATGGGCTTTTTCAGAGAGCAGTATATAGTAGTTTAGGGTGTGCAAGGGGGAATATAGTATTTGGGTTTGAGTGTGTGTAAATGTTAGATTCGGGGGGGGGGGGGGGTGTGTAAATGATAATGAGGGTCCGAGAGTCAGACTGCAGTTATAGAGAGCCCGATATATGTAGTATTTGGTGCGCACTGGCTGATTTCCACCCTTACTTTAGACGGTACTTGAAATGTCACGGAAATATATATTAAATTTGACCATTTCCCTCGCATGCTTGCCAAACTTTAGGGGGGGGGGGCACGCCATCTCTGCCCCCGCGTAAATCCGACTATGGTATAATACTAGATGTTATAGACTAGGGAAGTAATTACTAGTCCCTCTTCTACATGTAGCATATGGCTGCAAATCTCTCCATTATGCCTTAGAAGTCTTTTCGTATCAGGTATGATCCTCGAGAAGTCCGAGATTGTGATGTTTCATACATGGTAGACCAGAGTGGCGTCGATTATCGACGTATTTATGATTTTTTATCAGTCCTGACCTTTCCCTCATTGAGAACGTATAGGACGTCTTTGGCAGACGTGTACGTCAACGTTAAAATCCACCCGCCACTCTCAGCTTTGGTGTCACTCTCACTGATGAGTGGAACAGGATGCATCAAGAAGACATTGGTTGACTGATCAGAAGCATGACTCAAATCCAACAGCCAACAGAGGTGGTTTTACTCGCTGTTAGTAACGTTGGTGGCAAACTGCAAATTTCTAATTTGACCCTGACCTCTTTAACGACATGCTTCACTTCATTAGACATCTTTAGATCTGATGACCTACTTCCCAGCAGATATGATTATATCATTTTCAATTTTTTCAGTGTTGGCCGTGACCGAGAGCGTCCTGACCTTGACCGTTATATCAGTTGAAAGGTTCATGGCCATCGTCTTTCCCTTCCGGGCCAAGTGGTCATCCCAGGTCACAGGGATTGTCATATTTGCCACGTGGCTAACTTCGATCTTGGTCGCGTCACCTCATCTTTGGATTCGCCAACAGTTCAAATGGCAGTGGAAGAACAGGCTGGAAGTTTGGTGCGACGAAGCATGGCCTAAAGTCTTTAAGAACGAACAATGCGAAATATACCAGCCAGGGAAAATCATATACTACACAATCGAAGCTGTTGTGATGTACTTCGGCCCTATAGCGATCATGATCGGGGCGTACTCGGTAATTGCCGTAAAACTCTGTCTTCGTAGAACTCCGGGAACAGTCGTGTCGACCACGGCCCAAACACAAGAGAAGTCAAAACGGAAGGTAAGGAAAACTGGTGTCCGTTGTCCGTGAACTCACAGCACGTGAAGTCGAACTGTTATCGGATTTAAAACAGGCAAAATGTATTTACATATTATACGTATTTAACTGATTACATGTATATTGAAATATTCAGTTTTCCAAGTTTTAGTTAGGATGACATTTTCTGGAAAATGTGGCTGCGGTTCTGGGTAAGCTTTTTACAAGCTGTAAAGTTCCTTAAATAATTATATGTAAAATCTGAGGCGGGTTATCACTCCTGGGACTTTATATTGCCTTACCTTGCAAGGCAGGGCCAATCAGACATGACTATGTACATGTATGATAAAGTAAGATGTTCAGTTTTCTTTGCCTTGACTGAAGGTCTTAATAACAGTCCACTGTTTGAGCTAGGCACCGTCTCGCGCCCAGATCTAGACATCAATCGCCAGTACTAAAGATCTGTAATATTGAGCAGTCTAAAATGAGGATCTTTTCCTTTCTCTTTCTTACCATCGATCCTGTGTTGTCCCTTTTCCTGATGTGCCTCTTGTGCATCACATTGCGCTATTGCTGACATATTGCCCCCCTGCAATGTAACAATCCATTTCACTCACTCACTCTATCAACAGGTTATTAAGATGTTGGTAGCGGTGCTGGTGGTGTTCGTGCTGTGCTGGACGCCGCAGCAAGTGATGTTGCTATGGGACATTTTCAGACCATCCACAAATGACATGGTGAGAAACTTACAAATATTGAACGTGTTCCTATTCTTTTGAGCTGCCATCTCCAACCCTTCTTGGAAACAGTCAGGAGAACAGAATCTGCATTATTAGTGAGAAACTTGAGTATTTGATGCTGTGAAACCTGGTGCTAACGAATAAAGTGTAATATCCTTTATAATGACAGTACCCCAAATCAAGCAGTGATATTCGTTACAACAGAGAAGGTACCCAACCCCTCTAACGGCATTCATGGATCAACCCCAGGTTCGCGGCAAGATAAGGCCCACGTACTCACTAGGCTATTCCGCGGATCTAAACTTTTTTTTCAAAATTACTTGCGGTCAAAATTGGTATATTTCTGTATCCATCATGAAACCACATTACATAATATTTCTGAACGCGTATATACGTTTTCAATCGACTTTTGTCACAGATCCCCGCCTATGTGGAACATATCAAATATGCTGCAGTGTATGTCGCCTACCTCAACAGCTCCTTGAACCCCGTGCTCTACGGCGGTTTTAACGACAACTTCAGAAAGGGCTTTAAAGAAGCTTTCCGCTGTTTGCTGATACAGAAGAGAAACCGAATAGGACCAGGTAAACATTAAAAAACCGCATTAAGTGGAACTTAATTTTGAATTGCACTGTATACATATCCCTACATTATCGATATCAGTCTCGAAATTCGAACTCCAAAATTCCAAGTTATAAGTTAGCAGGAGCGTATCTACATAAAAACGTACCCAAGGCAAGCACTGAAATTACGGCCCCTGTCCAAATATCTCGGTAAACTCCTTCATTTTCCAATCAATAAATCTTGACAATTAATGGAAATTACAACACCTTGTTTTCACTGATACAAAGTTTAACAGAAACTTGTCAATGGCGCCCCTCGTTAAGTGGCGCCCTGAGCTCGTGACATCCTATCACACCTTACGTATGCCACTGTAAGACTGTCGGGATACTTATTATGTATCGATTCTATCGAAAATAGAGAATGAACAATTCGTACTCCTCTAGATATACAATTCCTTTAAGCTGTGCTGGTCACGGCAAAGCAGAGAGGAGTACGATAAACAAAGACAACAAGACAAGACAAAGTTTATTACAGTAGTATAAGGCCACCGGCCCATAATACACATAAACTACAAGTTTCACAAGTTACATTTTCTCACAATGTACAGAAAACGACACAAATTTGTGACAGTCAGGGGATCAGCACTCCGTAAAATTGATATCAGGTTGTGTATTGTAGGGTGTACACTGAAATATTTAGATATAAATAGTTGTCGAAACTCACTATAACAGTTACAAACAAAAGTAACATGCCATTCATCTTCTACCAGGTGCAATTCTCTTTTTAGACAATAAAAACAATATCTTTCCTTTCTAACAACATTTTCATTTTAGTCGGCTTGTACGACAAGCATTGGGTTGCTGAGTCATTGGGTTGCAACTTCAGTATGTTATTGTTGGCTTCGGGCTATATGATTGTCTCACTGTGTGGAAACTGACAGTGGGCAAACATTTCCAAGGATGTCTTTCCTTAAATATAGATCTAAACAGAGAAGCATATCACAGAGTGAGCTGAGCTTCACTTGTCTGTTTTGGCTTGTGGTTTAAGCGTACGAGTCCAACCCAATGTGTTAAGTCCGTACTGGAAGCATCTGTAAAATATCGACACAGTTGTATTATATTCTAGACTTATTCGTGTGTGATTTTATGTTCTCGGCAGGTTCACACAGTCTATTCTTCTACAGTTTAGACAGTTGTTCCACAGCTAGAATTTAGTCAAGACCCTGAGTCAAGGCATCAAGATTCAATCCTACCGCACTTACTCTTTCTGCTTGGGCCTGTCTGGGGCACAGTTGAATACTAATATCTTAGCTTTCAACACCGTCAAGTTCCCCCACACGGAAGCAGCGCGTCGGCAGCAGAAATTCGTTCCTGCAGATTCATGATAAACACAACTAATCAGCGTAATCAGCGCGTCAGCGTCAAAATGTTTGATTCGCGAAAAAAGGTTATTTTTGATGCGTGGCGCCCCGATGCTCCGGGGAATCTGATATGAAGTTGGTGAATAAATTAAGATAATCATATGTTGCTTTTTCGAGAAAAACCCTGTGTGCAGGTAACTGGCTTGTTTGTCTATATGGTAGAACTTTACGACCCTGATATATTCTTCTAAAGGTATCTGAAAATAATGAATTTCAGGTATTATACTGAATTTGACGCACTGCCGACACGCTTGTCCAATTTGGGGTCAATTTGACGCGCTGCTCGGTGTAGCCTGGATGTCTTCAGAGTGCACTTCCGTGAATACTTGTTAATACCTGAACGTGTTTAAGTCTAGTTTTAAGGATAAATGCAACCATGTTTGTTCTAATCGTTTACACGAAGGTCATCCGTCAGGCGTTGACATCTACATCCCTTTGTATCTCCTCGGCACCACAAGTCACGTATTATCTCGCTCGCACGTGACATGGCGGTGTTGACGAGACGAGGCATCCATTGCTATTATTTCTGTAGCGAATTTTACAAATAGTTGTCTGCTGAATTATGGCAACAATGTTATCGGACATTTGTGTTTACTGTTTTCGTATCATGAATAATGCTTTCGTCGCAGTCAGTTGGTTATCATTGAATTTAAATTGTATTGCTGAGATAGATTAATAAATAACTATATACGTTAACGCAGATTGATTGATTGATTGATTTATTTACGTTTGAATTTATAATGAGTTCACAAAACGTCAAAAGGAGAGTGCATGAATAACGTTCATTTCTACGACTAAAATTAAAAATGACATTAAATTCTCTCTCACAAACATAATATTCAGAAAACTGCTTGTTGCGTAAAACGCTTATTGTTAAATTATAAGTCTACTTTCTATTCTGATGTATCACACGAGTTTCGTAAAATTCGTCATATGCCGTCTCTATCGATGGCCAGCTCCGATCCAGTTATGCACGAAGGTGAATTGTCTGTCTCCCAACACCCTAGAACATACACAGAAAATGGAGCTTGTCCACGTCCAGAAATTAGGAATATCTCTTGGCTCGTATTCTGATTTTATTATTTTGGTTTTCTTTTGGTATTATGAACATAATTGTGTAGCTTAAGCTTATTTTTGGGACTAAAAGTCAGTCTATAAGGTTAAGTACTGTAACTTTATTTGAACAATCCTAAGTTAAAGCCCTCGTCACGTTTTCTCGCAAGACGCACCTAGGTCACAGCCAGGGCAGATAACTCGTGTTACTTCCTGTCATAATTTCTTATTAAGCTGGCTCGGCTAAACAATCGTCTATTCATGTACTAAGTATCTTTTCCTTTTTCTTCCTCATTTTCCTTCTTTATCTGCCCCAAAAAAGACACGGCGTTAACACAGGGAAGTGTCAGATTTTTTTCTGCTCCGCTCATTATACCTTCTTTAACTTCTTACAAATGTAAGTGCATTTTAAACGTTGGTGCAATTTGTTTTTCGGGCTCAATATGAACCAGAGGACAGTTCTTTGCTTGATGAGTATGATTGGACTCCTGAAGATGAGTTGCGTGAGTGGACAAGGATTTGACATGTCCGGAATAAAAACGGAACTGGACATCGGAGGCTGGAATGTTTGCCAATACTGTGACCTCTGTGCGAACATAGAGAAGTGTTGGGATGACTGTCACGATTACATGTGTCAGTTCTGCCCCTATATGTATCATTGTTTTACTACCTGTCAAACGGACTGCTGGACAGAGGACCCCGTGGACACCTGGTACACCTGGGCAAGCCTCTTCTTCTGAGATGTGGGTTTTATTTTATTTTCATAACAAATCTTACAAGATTTATCTAATTGCAGTGGGTCACGTCAGTTGGTGTCACCCAGTGTGGTATCTCATGGCGTCACCCCACTCTGTGCCTTATCTCGTACCAAACCGTACAGAGAATCCTGAATAATTCTTTTTGCACTAACTGTTCTCTTAAGACATTCCTGAATTCACTGAATGTAATGGTAATCACAGTGACATAAACAATTAGCAAACATACAATTACATCTTTAAATCTTGCAATTTTTTTTATATATGCAGTAATGTTGGTGTCACCCCCTCTGATGGTGTCACCCGGGGATCGGCACCCCCCCCCCCCCCCCAGCGACGTCACTGTTTAATATTGCACCAGATTATACAAATGTATTTTTTTATTTTGTTTTACTTTTTTTTTAATTTCTTGACATGTCAGTTTCATCTCTTTTAAACATTCTGCACATGGTGCACATAGCTTTTCCATCGCACGCACGTGCACACAAACCACGATATATCGATGCAGATACAGAAACCCACGGCCACAAATATTGATATGTCTTGCAAACAGTTGCCTCGTACATGCAAATATTTCACTTTTCGTCCGATAAGTTGAACCCAATAATATTATGATTATAAACAACTTTCTCTCTTCTCGTTCAAAGTAAAAGGTTTGCAACACCTTGTGATTGTGCCTTTTTATCATTCCAAAATTTAATTGATATACTTTCTTTTGATCGTCAGTATATATTTAACAATAAATGCATACCTACTATCTCATGCATATACCGTGAGTCCCAAGCTTCCTACAGTTACGTCATACTTTCAATCATTAATAAAAACACTCTCGTGCTTGTCAAATTTTAAACTTGAAAATGATAAATCGCATCCGGAAGATCATGCTGAGCCGGAGGATACAATTGCAAATTGATTAGCCTAATCGTGCCGTAAATGTGCTTAAGTTATGTTAATTAATCCAATTTGTTAAATTAATTTATTCACGAAGTGCATGCGTATTAATCATTTTTAAAGCTAAGTCTTTGGCCTGTGAGTAAAAATACTTTGGCTTCCGCCTGCCACTGCTGTCAAGCTAAGACCTCGTGCTTCTAGATTGGCAGCTTTGGGAAAAACACTCGAATGAGTTCAGATGGGGGCTTTTTCTTTGTCATCCTCATTCCACATACTGAGGTTAAAAAACACCATGCCCGGGTATTGCGTTGTTGCAAAACTAGATTACATTGACGTGTGAACTCCCATTTCAAAAACCATTTAAACGCGTTTTAGTTTTCCTCGGGTTTTATCGTCAATGTAGTTTCCTCTCATTTCATCTAATCTTTCATATTAAAGTTGTGTTATTTCCACAAAATGACAAAAGTTAATTAGCAAACATTTTTGTTTCAGATTTATTATTCCATTCGTGATGTGAACGTCAACTTTAGAAAGATATTCGTCCTTGCACAAAACGCGATTGGAAAGTACTTGTACATGTGAATTTTGTATATTTTGTTATTTATATGCTTGTTTTTGTAAATAAAACACACTTATTTTTATATACACTTTTGTGTTATTGAATATGTGCATAAACATAAGGGCACCAATATCAGCAGATCTGCAGTGGGCCCTTCGGTGTTCGGATTGTGGTGTCAACCACTCTGTTTGACACGCACTGTTGCTGAAGTCAAATTTACTATCAAACATTTCGCCCTGGACTGCGTTATAGTCACTGGTATACATAGAAATGCTGAGCCATGACCTGCATCGTGACCAAACTCATTATGCATGACACACACCCGTCCAGAGCGTGAAACTGATGGCGGAGGGATGGCAGGTTATTTAGGACTTACCTTGTGTTCTGACTTTGGGGACTGCTCGTCGCATTGTTTAAATTGTTTCAATAATCATGTCTCCTAGGCCATACGTTATTGTAATGCATGTGGTTGATTTACCACGGTGCAGCAGAGCGTGTTGACACAGGTCTCATGAATTGCACGTGCTTACATCTTCCGATTGTCTCAAAATTAAATGAACTCGTCTGAGCATTCCTTTCCACCTAGGGACGATATTGCGACTGGTGCACTAGCTCAACTTGCATTTGGGTACTAGTGGGTAGTCAGGGTCGGATCCAAGATTTTGGAAGGGGGGGGGGGGTCTCAACCCCTCCTCCCCCAGACCCTAGATCCGCCACTGGGTAGTTACGAGACTATCGCAGTTGAAGTTGCCTGGATTTATGACATCAGGAAACAGTTCATGACAATATCTTAAACACGACACTGACAGGTTTCGCTTTGACTTTAGTGAGAAAATAGATGTTTTGCCTGTCTGCATAACTTTCTGCGAATTTATTTATTGCGTAAACATTTTTAAAAGTAAATTAGAGAAATAAGTTTGAGATGAAGTAAAAGACAAAAGATTATGCACGCCCACATGTAAAGCACTATCTGAAACAATCTGAACTATGTGAACAGGGGGTTATGTCTTTATTTCGACAATCATATTTCTTGGTTTCTGTGCCAATTTTAAGAACAACAGCGTCAAGGTCTTATGAGTTTGAAAGATCGACAATAACACGGTTGAAAGACAGCTGAATCCTTCAAACATGACCTGTGACATTCTCGTTAATTTCGCATTTTGTCTGCAAGCAAGAATGTCGGATTAACAAAGCTGACTGTATATACTGAGCAAACAAAATCAATGTCAGATATCGTGGATGAATAAGGGTGGGTGCGAGAGGTTGGGGGTAGGGGCTTTGTTTTAGCAAACCATGATTATTTTTTTAATTAAATATCATTAAGCGAAATTTCTATGTCTGCATTTATCCAATAAACGTAGGCTAGAGCCCCCCCCCCCCCTCCCGTCACATTACCGCTTCCGCCCTGGCTGTGTCCCTTTCTTTTATGTCGTGTCACGACATTAAGTTCAGCTTAAATCGTTATGGCGTCACTAGACAGAAACTAAAGACATGATTCACATGTCGATCCACTGTGACGAACACCAGTTCTTGTAAAACCTTTAATAAATGTCACGTAATGACATGTTGCTATTGGTATGTTTAATCGATGAAGGTTCCATACACCACCTTATGATGTCTTCATCGCCTCTTTCTTTAAAGAGTTTCACTTATCGCGACAACTCATATTGTCTCGGCAATCTGGAGACAACAATAAACCTGCCTAACGACATTCAAACACGTGGCCTTGGAAAGCGATAATTTCCTTCAGTGACACAGAATATCCGGGGAATTGGAAAGAAGTTAAAAAATATACTGATGTAAGTTTTGGACATCCGTACGTTTTATGTCATCACCAAGTAAGCTGTAGGGATAAGCAGATACGTGTCCCAAACGTTGACAATGTTACTTTACCACGTGGTGACATCGTTAACTCCCCAGCGCCCCGTCTCTTGCATGCTTACACATTCTTAAATCATTAAAGCTGGAGTAGTTTTACAGATTTAAAGCTCACAGATAAGAATGAATTTAAATATCTGTGCTCTGAAACATGGTACATAGCCTTATTAGACTTAGAAAAGGACAACGCAAGGTCTTCGTCTCTCATCTTCGACAAATCAAAGATGTCAGGACTCGGCCCGGCAACGATAAGAACATACGGATTTAAAGAAAGTGGATTACATTGCTTATAAGTTACAAGAGAATTCTGACACTGTCTATTCTCATATTGCTAGAAACCTTCGAGGAGACTCCGACATTTACCGACCAACTATGAAAGTAGTTATACTTTTCATGTGTTTGTGCGTCTGTGTCTCTGGCTTCAGCATATCGTCTCTGATTCAGTCTTATGTTCAAAACGGAGGCACGGGGTTGTGTAAATACTGCTCACTGTGTTCATATGCCAAAGACTGCGGGCCAGACTGCACCGGACCGTACTGCTTTTTGTGTCCTTACGCCGACCACTGCACCACTTCCTGTACGACTACATGCGCTGAAGAAGATTCAAGTTCGTCCGGATTGGACATTCTAGGTTCTATAAGCCGTCTTATTCAAGGATAACTGTTATTCTCAGGTATAATGCGTAACAGGTTTGTACATGTAACTATCCGTTTCTTCTTTGTAAATATTTGTAAATGAACCCTTCAAAAAGATAGAGTATCATTTCGGTGGATTAATTACAGCTAGATTATAATTCATGCGTAACACTTTCATTACTGTGCAAAGTGTGATCATCCATGAATCACAGGAGCGCATCAAGCAGTATGAGAAGGGGTGGGAGACGTTGTGGGGGTGGGGGAACGTTGTGGGAGTGGGGGACGTTATGGGAAGGAGAGCGGGGCCGCACGCTGAATGGAGGTTTGTCAAATATAGTTTACCTAAAATAACGTGAACGTGTCAGGGGTGGCGCCAGGAATTCCCCGAATTGCTGTGTTTTTCCCCGAGGGGGGGTCTCGTCTCGGGGGGGGGGGGGGGGGGGGGGGGGGGGGGGGGGGGGGGG
>JAUELE010264362.1:0-10235 GCA_031471655.1 Diodora aspera | reverse complement strand
CATTGATAAACCTTCCAAGTCTTGAAGGGATATCTCTTGTATATCCAACGCATTTATGAATTTATTCAGTAGTCTCTCAAAATCTTGATATACTTTCTTTTGGACGTCAGTATATTTTTTATAAAGAGACACTTACCGATTTAACTTTCACTGCGCACTGAAAAAAATGAGTTTGTGACATGTACTTTTGGCCATGTGGCCTTGAATAGTGAATAAACTGTCTGTCTCTCTGTTCTATGATTCGTAGCAACTTCGTCTTTTTCTGTGACCGGGCAGATATCTCATATTTGTCTGGTGCGCCGTCATGAGGGAACATTTACAACTACCCGTAGAACTAGTAACATTGTTTTTGTGAGCCTTGTACACGATGCCGCGCCATCACTGAAAAGCTGCCAATTGGCTTTGAATATATCATTGCAAAATGAAGGCAAAATAGTCATACCATTGTGTGTTATCTGTCTGACACACGTGACTGACCTGAAAGCATACAGATAGCACTGCCTTCGTTTTATGTTAGGTTAGGCAAGACAAGACATGGGTCAACGTCCGGAAACTCACGATCGGTCGCGCTTATTTCACCCCACGTGGGTCATAGCACCAAAGTCGTGCAGGTACATGTAGGTGTGTCTACCATGTGTCTAACCAAAAGCATGCGCTGCGACAATCAGCCAATGACAATTGTGGCCACTTTTGAGCAATCGGTGTGCGTACTCAATAATACCGGATTCCTGATCAGTAATAGCAATTTTCATTGGTTATCAATAGGTCACATAAGGTCGTGCATATTAATGAGTTTAGGGCGGATTCGATCGGTATGATCCAAGGGAGGTGAGGGCGCGACTGACTGTAGGTTTCCGACGATAAACATTGTAAGGCAAGGGATTGTAATTATTCCTTTTGTAGAGGTAACATGGTTTCTTCATATAATCTTATCTAACTCTTCAACGAAGCAGAACGCCACCGAAAATGTCCCAGCCAGAGTTGCTCTTTTCCACTCGGGAAGACATTTACGTGTGCACCATTTCCTATATGAAGAGCGGTGTTGTCAGTTGCTGCACCAAACCTCACGTTTTCATGTTGTGCGTAGGCCATCATGTATTCCCCTTCCCCAACTATTAAAAGGACATGATCAAAGTTGTATCTCCAATTCTGAACAAAAACTAAAAAAAGACGTTCAAACCGGTCTGAGTACAACAATGATATATCATTTAAATAAATAAATCCTAATGAAAATGTTGGACGGTTAACTACATTTTATTCGCCGAAAAGTTGACTTACTCAAACTCGGGGTTCTAAATCTTCACCATTCTGGTGACGTCATCGTTTTGTGGGTTATAGTTAAAACGGTGACAAACCAAACGGTGACACGCCAAACCTGGCGAAAACGTCGGCAAACCTGGCGAAAACTGTGAAAGATTTTGGAGATAACGGTGAAAGCTTTTGGCAATAACGTTTCTCACTGAAAACTATGGGTCATACAATACAGCTGGCGGAAACGGTGACACTTTTACAAATCACATTGCACCGTTATGGCGTGTCAGTTTGTAGTCAGTTTCCTATATGTTTACCTTCCCAAAATGCAACGCGCAATCTAATTTTAGTGTTAGACGACTATTGAAAATCCCTTTACTTTATAGCCTCCATTAGTGTGAAATTTCTGCGTAAAAAATCGGAAAAAATACAGCAGGGTATGAATATAACAATATGAATAGAGAGACAAGCTCTGAACATAGATTGGCGTGCCTGCATCTTTGATCATGTCCTGTTAAGCTAATTACTTCTGAATGGTAGTGACGCAGCGAGCCAAGAACTGGAGTTACTGGAGCTTTGAATATCCGTGTTAGCATATTATAACCCGCTCCCTGATGACGAGGAGGTAAACTTGAGAACAGCACCTCTAACTCTGTGGAATGCTGCACTCTCCGATTTGCCATACACGAAGGCAATGAACAACAATGGCTAACCATGAACTTCCGAGGGACATCTTCAGAGACAGTTGAGACAATACCCAATGTTAATAACACTTCTCGAATTTGAGGTGGACGAGGCAATAGAAAAGGAAAGTTAATATGTTTCAGGTAATGCGTTACAATTTATTCACACTATCTTTACAACCTATTCAAAGAAGAGCGCCGCCGATGCGTGAAAAGGTCCCCGCCATAATTGTTTTCTGTGTTGGGAAGAAATGTATTTGTGTTCCAGTTGCAAAGTGAAGAACAACGTTACCAGCTGCTACATTATACCCAAGGGTCGTTCTTTGTAGCCCGTAGGCTACATTTGCATATCTCCCTGTTCCTGTCTTCAGGCTGATTGCAACTGTCTGATTGTGCAGGAGGAAGCAGTGAGCCCAGAACAGATATGTCCCAGTTACCGGAGCTGTGAATATCCCTGTGTGTGGATCATAACCCCCTCCTTGGTTGGTGATGACAGAGGCAAACTGGAGAGTCGCACCAGTGTGGTAAACAGTTCTCCCTGCCGAACCATGCGGCAGTACAGCTTCGAAAGCAACATCTGTTTGCAAGGCAACTGTCAAAAGAACATTTGAATTGATTGCAAATACATGTGAAGAAAGCAGTGCAGTTGTTGTTATTCAATTTTGAAATTCTGAGCTTAATATTTGCGTTACACTAAAACAAATTAAAAGAAGAATTTATCGGTGATAAGATGTATAATTTAAACAAGTCATTTTGAAGGCAACCTCACTTAGTTACAGTAATATCAACTGGAAGGCAGAGACCGAAAGTATAGTGAACGGCATAGATACAGCAGGGGAGACAGAAGCCTTTTCAGAAGAGGGACGATGGGCGTCAGGTTGATTGTGTCACAAGGCATTACAGTGCCGAAACCGTACCAGTTTTTGACCCAATACAATTAGAGGAGAGGGAAGTCCTCACATCGTGAAAGGTCAGAGGGGGTGCTTCAAGCCTGTCCCCCTCAATTTTCGCCGTCCACGCATCTTCAGTGATCATGTATTCGTTAAAGGTGCATTTGCCGTCTGCAGAGAACACGTGGGTGACAATTTATCTTTGGCAGTAACGTGAATCTTTAGAAACGGAAAAAATTCCCATGTCTGCGGGCTGAACATTAGCATTTTAAGGATTTGAAAAATGTATAACAGCCTACATGTATGGATTCTGAGGTCAAACAGACAATATTTGCCCACGGGTCGCCTCAAATCCCTCCCCATGACACTTTCACCTTGGGGTTACACTTCTTGAACACGGCCATCAGTGTGAACTATATTGTATCCGCTCCCATTAGAAAGCAATTATCTTCTGGTTGAAGCAGCATTGCACAGCCCTGGTGTATTCCAGTCTTTGGCGTCGGTGTTCTGGAGTCAACGTTATTTCACGGTGGAGACGATGTGGTGAAATACTTGCAGCTCTGAGACTGAGCAGCACAGCGCATCGCATGAAATGATATTTTGACGCCGTTATTGCTGTAATAACTTGCCATCATGAACTATTTACGTACGCGCAAAATCGTCAAGTACATGTACCCGTCTTCTGTTAGTATTGTTACATGTGGACTACCTGATTGTGATCTGTCCTGGGAACAAAAAGCCCGTCTGAACAGTGATAAACAGATGACGATTGTTGCACGTGTAAAGTTCAGCGGTCATGCGATGTAATTGTTGTTGGCTCCAATTTGTGTTTTGTATTGGATACCATGTTTGTCAAAACAAAACCCCAATAGCCTCTCTATACGACATAGTGGTATATTGTGAAGGATAGGCGAACATTTTGAAACTTTGATTACTACATGTGTGTCTTCATACTAAGTGCATTGTAGTCATAACACAATACAGATGCCATTGCTTAGCTTTGAACGATTTGTTAACTTTTGCATTTTTGGTATACTTTCTTTTGCTCTCCAGTTTATCCTTTCTAGGACGGATGGTGTGTGCCAAATTTACCCGATTCAATAATTTGAGTGATCAGTGCAAAGCAATCGCAAAAGGTTTGAATAATCATTTCGTATTGTTATATATATCGATGCTGCATTGTGAAGCCATTTGAAAAATCCTATCACAAATCACACGCAAAAACTCAAAATAAAATTTAGAAATTTACAAACCATAGTAAACAGACTTACGTTGTACGCTGGTAAGGCCTTTTTGTACAGCAGTCAATGCTCTTTCATTTGTGTCAGTCTTCTGTTGATACTGCAGCACGTTCGTTTTCACGTTGCAAATTTCTCTGGCGTTTATAGCCACATTAGCTGTGATTTCAGTCATATTAGACCCGAGTGTGTCAATATGTGACTGAATTATGGTCTGCAAAGACGACACGTTTGACTTAAGATGGCTTATCTGTAAAGTGTCTGTGGTAATATAGAAATGATTCAAATGGCTTACATTGGCGGCTAACTGAGATATATCCAACGTGGCATGTTTTAGATCAGACCTTACAGAATCCAAGCTTGATTTCAGTGTAAGTACCTCGGCAGCCAGAACTTTCGTTTCATTCTCAGTTCTATTTACGTCCACCATACACGACCTGATTAGAACTGTGGCATGTTGTAGATCTGATTTGGTATCTTCGTGGTCCTTCTTCAAGTTTGCAAGGTCGGTTTTCGTAGACGATAGTTCGGACAGGACATTGGACAACAAAGTGGCATATTTGTGTTCCTGAGCTGTTTGCTGTGACTTCAATGTGTTCACTTCTTGGAGCAGATGATGCACATTATCGGACAGCTGAGTGAAATCAGGAGCAGCTGACATGGATTCAATCACCGGAAAAACAGTATTTATGATAAGAAATGGAGCAAGAATTAGAACAAATTCCATTGTCCTTTCGGTTATGCAGCGACACAGAGTACTCACACACGGCTGAATGGCCAACAAAAATATCCAGTCTACCTTATCTGTGACCTGTCCATTCAAAATTTTCCTACATAATCTTAAACATTCGTAAACCTTCGGAAACGACATGCAAATAAATGCTTTTGGATAATATTTGAAACGCATTCGAATATAGACGGAAAACTCGGTAAACTCTCAGATAAATTTTCGGAATGAGGTTGACTAAGGAAATTATTTAATTGGGCATACATTTGTAGAATGTATGATTACAGTTTATGTTTTCATTTCACACAGATAGCGCCAGACCTATTTTGCGATCGGGAGCACGTATCCAACTTTAAGTACTCTGGGTGCCAAATATGGCAGGCTGGACAGTTCGTCTTTCTCCTGAGCATGACTGGCATCGATGACCGCCTGACAAGGCCTACATTCCAGTGTGAAATGTTGAAGATAAAACTGTGTTACTTTCGGCTCATCTATATAAAGGACCATTACTCTTTGTGGCACTGACTTCAACTCGATTTATGTTTCTGTTTAATTTAATAAACAACACTATCCATATTTTCTTTACATCAGTGAGATTAACTTTTTGATCGGAAGTTTGAGTCAAGAGATCAGCATTCGGCTGGTGACAAGACACTTGAAATTTTACTTTCTGCCATTATCAGCAACGTCCTTGCATCAAACCGCGATACTAGTTGACTTCGAAAGAGATTACCTTTTTGAGAGTATGTGACATTTATGATAAAATATTGAACTACATGGAATCAGCTTATTAACCAATAAGAAGGAGTGTGTCACGAAATGTATCAACACAATGGCGACTCAAATCTGTATTTATTCTTGCTAACTCTAAAACAACATAACATGGCTGGCGAGACACGCCGCTCCCGTCACATCATCATAAGGGAGATAACTCCCACAGTCCTAACCCTCGCAGTGACACTATCATGGTCTAAGGGAGAGAACTCAGTCTCACACTCACTTTATATTTTTTTAGTTCGCTCGTGTACTTCGTGCCGTGCGGACGTATTTCTCTCGCTGGAAAGGCCACGTGTGTTGTCTTGTTCAGCTGCGATTTATTTCACTGTGTTCATATTTGACGTTTCATTCTGGTTACTTCTGTTGGTTGATTGTAAATAGCTGTTTAATTTTGTGGGATTTGGAGTTTAGGTTTATTTTGAGTTTAGTTTGAGTCGGAGGGGTTGGGTTTTCTGTTTTGTACGTTTGTACATAAAGTTGTTCACAGGCGACAATGGCCTGTGAACCAGTAAGTGGTCCTAGTGACAGCATGGAAGTAAGTGAAGGGGACAATTATGTTGAGATGACCAATGATGAATTTCAGACGGTTCTCAGTCGGCGTAAACGCAGGCGTCAAATCCAAGATGATAGGGTGGGCAGAGGGAGGCCTCGATATATGGGGAGTATTTTAGAAAAGAGGGGTACAAATGAAGATTTTGACAGTTCTGATAGTGAGGTTGGGGAGGAAAGAGATGCTGGAGATTTCGACTGGCGTGTTACTAAAATGGTGGTTGTTGTTTCTTCGAAAGATCCGCGCGTGCCCCTTGCTTCAAGTGGTAGTCTAAAGTTAGCAAAGTCTATCCGTGATTTAGTGGGGAACATTTCAAGTTTAACTAGACTTGAGAGAGGCGATATTGTCTTGAAATGTGCATCCTATCAGCAGTTCAAGGCAGCATTAAAGCTAACCTCCTTGTGTGAGATTCCTGTAAAAGTACATGTCCCGAAAAGCCTTACGGAAAGCCGTGGAGTAATCTATGGCGTAGATTTAGATTTAAAAGAGAACGAGATTCTTGAAGAACTGCAACCCATCGGAGTTAATAATGTCCAACGTCTGATGAAAGGTAGAGAAAAGGCTCCCACAAAATGTGTGTTGCTCACATTTAATTCTCCTGAACTGCCATCCAGAGTAAACATGTTGTTTCAATCATTCCACGTGAAGCTTTACATCCCGCCGGCAACTCGATGCTTTAAATGCAATCACTTTGGCCATATCTCCAAACACTGCAAAACTAATACTGTAGTTTGCACAAAATGTTGTGGCAATCACTTGGTTGAAAATTGTCCTGATGGTTCTAGGCTAAAGTGTGTCAATTGTGGGGAATCCCATAGTGCAGCTTATAGGGGCTGCAAGAAATACAAGGAGGCGGTTCTCATTCAGAAAACTCGTGTTGAGAACAGAGTATCGTATGCCGAGGCAGTTCGCCTTGTCAAAAAACAGGATGATCAGAAAACCTCTAAAGTAAAATCCATGGTACCCCAAAACGTTGTAAATCCTACTTCTAGTACAACTGCCAGGCCTTCATCTCCACGTCCCGTCGTTTCTAATGCCTCCAAAGTAAGCGAAGTTCTTGAAACATCCGGTGATAGCGAAAGCTCAATTCAAACTTCACGACTGTCGGACATCCCTCTCTCCGTTTGGATTTCTCTGTTGACAAAGGTGCTGATTTGTATTTTCAATTCTGACTCGGCGGATAAAAAAGTAGATCAGATTCTCACTGCTGTTCAGTCCCATCTTAAACTCAATCTCCCCAGACAGCTAATTGATATGGCTCTTCATCTATTCAACAATGGCCAGTAAAATCTTCACTTTATTTACTATATTTCAGTGGAATGCACATAGCCTAATCGCTCACAGTGCGGCCCTTAAACATTTATTGAATAATGTTGAACCAAAACCAGATGTTTTATGCATCCAAGAGACTTTTCTGTGGCCCAATTGTACTTTTCGAATTCCGGGGTACGTAAGCATTAGAAAGGACAGAGTGGAACATGATCCAAATGTGGAAAACCATCGTAGGGGTGGTTGTGCTATATTTGTAAAATCTGAGTTATCATTTGCAGAAGTTGTCATTCCCAAATCAAGCTTTGAAGCCAATGCTGTTAAGATATACTTTAAAGAGTATGCTCCAATCACGATTGTAAATATATACAACACTGGTCATCCCAGTTCAGAGGAATACCTTAACATTTTAAACAATTTAGCTGAACCTTACTTTGTTTGTGGAGATTTTAATAGCCATAGTACTCTGTGGGGTAGCTCGTTGACCAATTCCAATGGCACTGTTTTAGAACGGTTCCTTGATGACTCTGACATGGTTCTTTTAAACACTGGGAAGATGACTCGAATCAATACTGCTAATTTGTCGTTCTCGCCTCTCGATCTCACCTTCGTTTCGTCGTCTTTAGCAGCTAAATGTTGCTGGGATGTGTTTGATGATAATCTTGGTAGTGATCATTTCCCAGTAATTACAGAGTTGAATATCACACCTGTAAGGTCCTCCGGCAATGGTTCCCCAAGGTGGAAATTTAAGTCTGCAAACTGGGCTGAGTTTTCTCAACTTTGTGACGATACTCTGTTGCCTGATCTATTGGATGATGACATAAACAGCTCTAATCAGGCAATAACCTCTGTCATAATTGCCGCTTCCAACAAGACAATTGGCAAATCACATGGAAGGAAGCCTACAAAAATCCCACAACCATGGTGGAATGACGAGTGTCAACGAGCTAATAGAGAAAGAAAACGCGCGTATAACAAGGTTTGTCATTCATCGTCACCAGTAGATTTGGAAGCTTTTAGGAGAAAACGTGCCGAATTTCAGAAAATCGTTAGGGCTGCTCAGCGAAATAGTTGGCGGCAATATATTTCATCTCTAAACAGATTCACTCCCATAACTTCCGTGTGGGCAAAAGTTAAGAAATTGTCTGGAAACCATTCACGATCTCCTATCCCAGTTCTGAAATGTAATAACTTCATTGCTGCCTTGAATGTTGAAAAGGCTACAGGTCTAGCTGAACACTTTCAGTCTGTAAGCAGTTCTGATAATTTTAATCCTGATTTTGTAACTTTGTCTTCTGCTTCAGAACCAGAAATCTCTGGTGTTATAGAAATGGCATCCCTTGATAACGATTCTGATATGAATTGTTTATTTACTCTGGATGAACTTAAAACGTCAATCTCAAACCGAAAAGATACATCCCCAGGAGCAGATGAACTTTGTTATCAACATTTTAAGCATATGTCTGACACGTCCTTGTTAGTTATTAAAGACCTGATCAACCAAAGTTGGGTGCAAGGAAGTCTGCCAGATTCTTGGCGACAGGCAGAAGTGATTCCAATTCCTAAACCTGGTAAGGATCCCACTAATGTATCATCGTACCGTCCCATTGCACTGACTTCCCATCTTTGTAAATTAATGGAACGTATGGTCACCAACAGATTATCTTATTATCTTGAATCCAATCGTCTCCTCACTCCCCTTCAATCAGGGTTTAGAAAAGGACGTTCTTGTCTAGATCAAATTCTCCGGTTGCAGTCAGATGCAAGTAAGGCACTTGCTAGTAGTGAGTACATGCTGTGCGTTTTCCTTGATATTGAAAAGGCGTACGATATGTTGTGGAAACGAGGGCTTCTAGTAAAAATGGAGTCATTGGGAATTCGAGGGCGTATATTTAAATGGATTGCTTCGTTTCTGTCGGAAAGAAGTTTTTGTGTACGTATTGGCCAGGAAAAGTCTGGGATATATGGATTAGAAAATGGAACTCCACAAGGTAGTGTAATCAGTCCAATTCTTTTTAATATAATGATTAATGATTTCTTTAAAGATGTTCCACTAAATATCTCAGCTTCACAGTTCGCCGATGATGGTGCCTTCTGGAGGCGTTTCGGTCATTTGCCATTTGTTATTGAATCCGTTCAGAATTACCTTAACCAAGTGGACACATGGTGCTCCAAGTGGGGATTCAAAGTATCAGCCTCCAAGTCTGTTGCTATGTTTTTCACGAATAGAAAAATCCCCAAAGATGTGAAACTTTCTCTTGGTTCTACGAACATACCATTTATTAAAGAGTTCAAATTTCTTGGCTTATATTTTGATCAGAAACTTACTTGGGCACGGCACATTACTTATTTAGTGGATCGATGCAATAAGGTTATTAATCTACTGAAGTGCATTTCAGGAACTAAATGGGGTGCTGATAAAACCTCCCTAATACTCCTTTACAAAGCCTTGATACGCTCTAGGCTAGATTATGGCTGCCCAGCATATATGACAGCTGCAAAATGTCATTTGATTAAGCTAGATCGCATTCAGTCAAAAGCCTTACGTATATGCACTGGAGCCTACCCAACAACTCCAGTTTCGTCTGTACAGGTGGAGTGTCTTGAAGCACCTTTACGTTTCCGTCGTATTGAAGTTGCAGTTAAATACTTCCTTAAACTGAAGTCATTTGATAACTATCATCCAGTAATCAGTACTGTTGATGACTGTGTTGAATTCGCTGTGTGTGACTGGTCCCATGGGAAAGTCCCGTTTGGGCTTGGAACCCGTATGCTGGCCAACAACTTCAACCTGTTAGATGTTGATGTTGCGTCAGCTTCATGTGCACAAGAGGTATCACCTTGGCTGCT
>JAUELE010264351.1:0-10236 GCA_031471655.1 Diodora aspera | reverse complement strand
TTGGGAACTTTTTCATAAAACAAGATGGGGAGGGGGAGACATCTGTTTTTACGCGTGAAAACACTTTCTAGTTGTATGACTTTTTGGGTATAAAATGTATTTAATAACATTGCTTGCCCCGAATATTATCAAGCAATGGCGCAAAGCAACAGCAATTCGGAGTTATCTTCCCTAAAGTTAGATCCAAACCAGTTTCTTCTTGTATTGGCTTTGTGCTGGACTGAGGTCGGTCTTGCTTCTATAGGTGCATGAGATGTTTGTTCAACAAAAGAAACTTGAAATGTGTCAAGATTGAAATGGGGGTCCCTTGCTGTCGCTCTCCATTCTCTTTTCTTTCTTTTTTCACTCTGCCCACCCTTGATGGCGCAGTGGTTACCGCATCTGCCAGCCTTGGCGGTTGTGGTTCGAGTACCGCCCAGGCACCTCTCTTTCAGCCCGGAGAGACAGAAGCCCTGACACCGACGTGTTGTTGGTGAAACCTTGATTTGGCTGAAAGATTGCCGAAAACCACGTAAAAGCCCAAACCACTGACTGTCCACTCTTGAGTAAATTAGCCTTGCCAAATAAGACATCACAACTCTCAACTGTCATCTTGAATTTTGCAAAATTTTAAATCCAATCCTTATTTATTTTTTTCAGGCCCTATTGTCGGCCATGTTGGTGATGGAAATTTTCATGTATTCTTTCCTGTTGACCTGAATGACCCCGTGGAGGTCAAAAAGGTCAAAGAGGTCGCTATCAAAATGGCAGAGTGAGTAATACCATTTTTCTGCTTTTAGGACCCGTCTTTGGTCATGTTGGTGATGGGAACGTACATACAATTTTCTTAGCATCTGATAATAATGCTGAGGAAATTAAGGTGGCCAAAGAAACTACACGGAAAATATGCGAGTGAGATTCCATTTGTTTTTCTGTTTACTTCACAAATTGTTTATCATATATCTATAGACATTTGTCAGTTTTACTAAGCTCCTATCAGTTTTCATGATTATTAGTTTTTCATGAGGAGGACACCTATATTGCAATGAATAGACTAGGTACATTCTCAAAGACCAGTCACTGGAACATTTCAGAGCATGTAACCTAAGCTGCCATAGGCTCGAACAAGAGGTGCTATCTGGGCATTCACCAAATGCCAGGTGTATAACTTGGGGAATCTTTGCTTTTACTTTTCTTTCTTTTATCTGCCAGCCTTGCAGTGATAGAAATTAACGCTCGCCCATTGGCCCGAGGCAAGAAACTTCTCTGTCGGGCGAGTTAAATCGTGTCACTGATCACCAGTCAGGCCACAAAGAATCTCTTTTCACCGATTAAAATACTTCCTGCTATTTAATTAAAAAAATATTAACTGATATTCTGAAGTCACCTCTTTGCATGCGAAATGCATTGTTTCGATGATTGCGTCCGTGTTGATGGGACACATATATAATAACGGAAATTCATACTGTGCATGACTGGATGTGTCATGGCTACTGAGTGAAACATCGTTGCGCCTGTCATGTATCCCGAAGGGCCAGTGTACAATTTGGGTTAATTTCTATCACTGGCCTTGGTTGTTGTAGTTCAAATCCTGTCCTGCCCGGGCACCTCACTTTCCACCCGGAGGTCGAAGCCCACCATGGTGATGTGGCTGAAAAATTGCTGACAGCCACATTAAACACAAATCATTCTTTTTTAAAAATCTCCTTTTCCAAAGTTATCTCACTTGGTATGCACCTTGCACATCACATTGTGTTATAGCTGAAATATTGCCCTCGCAGCGTAATCATCTCAACTTGTTAGCGTTGGAGTTTATGGAGTGCAGTTCCACACAAAGTAACATCTGTTCAGCCTAGAAGTTGGGTTGAAATACTTGACATTCCTGAAAGATTAGGAAAAGTGATGTTAAATGAAGTGTCACTTTGTATTTTATGCAAGGTTGCTCAAATTAAATGCAAGACCAATTGGTTGGTAAAATGTCATTCTAATAAACATTTTAGACAACTCACAATTAAAAAATTGACCTTGTTTAATTATAATGTACCAAGAAAATTACCATAATGCAAGGTCATTGACCTTGAATATTAGGTCACACAATAAATTCTAGGTCACCTGCATTACTGACATCATTAACACACTTTTCAAGTGTTTCTACGACTATGAAAAAAATGTCTGGTTTTGAAGGAGTTACTTCCCTTTACTTGCAGACTAGGCTTGACTCTCGAAGGCACCTGCACAGGTGAACATGGAATCGGAATCGGCAAACGAGAACTGCTGTTGCAGGAACATGGGGAGACAACTCTAGGGGTCATGCAGCAGATCAAAGCAGTCTTGGATCCCAAAGGAATTCTAAATCCTGGAAAAGTTCTTTTCTGAAAGTTGTCCTCCTGCAAGAATAGCAATGAAAAGAATATCCAAGGCAAAATCCTGAAACAGCGTTTCACGCACCATCTTAACAGCTTTTAAACTGACATTTCTCTGAAAATACTACGGTAAAACTTCTGAAATTGCGAACTGAAAAAAATTTTATATTTTGGGAACTTAGTGATCATTGATAAAGTTAAAATTTGAAATGTTGAAAATTGCCACAAAAAAGTAAGTGAAAACTTCAAAATTTGGGAAACTGCTGAAGGTAACAAACAACAGTTTTAGTATTTTTTCGAGATTCTCTTTTCAGATTTTCGAATTTTTAGAGGTAAAACAAATTGGAACAGAAAAAGTACCTTTGAAATTTTAGGAGTTCGAAATCTGGGAAGTTATACTCTATGCATTAATTCTGTACAGGGTTTTAAACAGAAAACCTCTTACATAATCATACATAAAACTGCTCAAGAGGTGACTCAATATAATTGAATGCCAGCATTTTGAAGAAAAGAGCCGTGTAGATTCAACTTACGGTCCTCAAGGTTAAATCCTCTCTGATATTATTCCAGTAATCTAGCACACAGTTATGTGTTCAAGTCCCACCTGCGTACCTTTTTTCAGCCCGGAGATTAAACCGTGACTCCGATGTGATGTAGGTGACACTCTGGCGGTATGGCTCAAAGATTGCCAAAAGACCCATACAAAATCCAAAATCATTTGCTCGGTGATGATCCAGGGTGCTTATATAGTGCATTTAGAGGTCAGAGGCCAGAAAGTTTTGACCAATCAGCACGCAGCTAGCAGGTGTGACGTGTGACATTTGATAAAATTTGGTCAACAGAGGGAAAGTCAAAGTTTGAATATGGGGTGCAGTGGTTAGCGCATCGGCCCAGCAATCTGCCAGCCTTGGTGGTCGTGATTCAAGTCCTGCCCGGGCACCTTGCTTTTAGCCCAGAGAGACAGGAGCCCCGACACCGACGTGATGTTGGTGAGACTGTGGTGATGTGGCTGAAAGATTGCCGATAATCATAAAACCCCAAGACACTCACTCAAAGTTTGAATGAGCGGTGCCGGACTGAAAATTAATATATTTCAAAACCAGCGTAGCTGTGGGATGGACTGATTAAAGTTAAAGGCAAACTGTATTTTGAAAAAATGCACCAAGGATAAATTCACATGTATTTGAAATCGGTCGATTTTGAAGTTTGTGAGTTAAGTAGCCCTTTTTCATCCCTATGCATGTTTGCTTGACTTGTAACAGTTTTACTGAAATACATAATTTTACAATGAGTATTTGTGATTGACTGTGATATGTACATATAATCAATTTCAATCGTGTTGTCAATATCAATGATGTGTTATCAATCAGTTTTAACCAGATGTTGAAAATTATGTATCAGGGATACAGATTTGCAATAGAATTTTGTAAATACGCAATTATTTTTAAAAGAATTGTGTAACAAAAAGCAAATTAAAAAATGCTTTACACAATTCTTTATAAATTTTGCGTAATTGTTTAAGATTGTGTTGTGTACTTCCGGGTACTTGTGAATTACATTGAGTGCATATGGTTGTCAGGGTGATTGATTTTTTAAAACTAAATATAGTGTCGCTGTCCATTGTGGAGAGCAAGCAGTTGCTTATTTATCGTGTTTATGCATGAGTGAACTTGTACAGGTGCATCTCCAAAACTTAGAATATCATGGAAAAGTTTAATATTTTCTGTGAGTTATTTCAGAAAATGAAAACTGTGTAGATTCTAGACTCATTACCTGTAAACTAAAATGTTTCAAGCACTTTTTGATTTTAATTTGAAATACGACAAATATCTCACAAAAATAGAAAAAAAGTATCTCAAAATATTAGAATATCTTATGTCAAGTTTATGCAGTATAAATACCATGCATCTCTCAGTCAGGTTCAGTACACACTACCGCAATCATGGGGAAGACTGCTGACTTGACATTTATCCAGAAGACAATCATTGACACTCTCCACAAGGAGGGTAGACCACAGAAGATCATTGCTGAAAGGGCCAGCTGTTCACAAAGTGCTATATCAAAGCATATTCATGGAATGTTCACTGGAAGGGCAAAATGTGGTAAGAAAATGCGCACAAGCAACAGGGATGACCGCAGCCTGAAGATTGTCAAGCAAAGCCGATTCAAAAACTTGGAGGAACTTCACAAGGAATGGACTGAGGCTGAAGTGCATCAAGAGCCAACACACACAGTCGTGTCAAGGAAATGGGCTACAAGTGTCCCATTCCAATGATAAGCCACTCCTGAACCAGAGGCAACGTCAGAAGCGTCTTACCTGGGCTAAGGAGAAGAAGAACTGGACCATTGCTCAATGGTCCAAAGTCCTCTTTTCAGATGAAAGTACATTTTGCATTTAATTTGGAAATTAAGGTCTGAAAGAAGAGTGGAGAGGCACAGAATCCAAGTTGGTTGAAGTCCAGTGTGAAGTGTCCATTGATTTGGGGTGCCATGTCATCTGCTGGTGTTGGTCCACTGTGTTTTATCAAATCAAATGTCAACGCAGCCATCTACCAAGAGATTTTAGAGCACTTCATGCTTCTGTCTGCTGACATGCTTTGTGGAGATGCTAATTTTGTTTTCCCAGCAGGACTTGGCACCTGCCCACAGTGCCAAAATTGGTTTTCTGACCATGGTATTACTGTGCTTGATTCGCTGACCAACTCGCCTGACCTCAACCCTAAAGAGAATCTATGTGGTATTGTCAAGAGAAAGATGAGATATGCCAGGCTTCACAATACAGATGAGCTGAAGGCCCTTATCAAAGCAACCTAGGCTTCCATAACACCTCAGCAGTGCCACAGAATGATCGCCTCCATGCCAAGCCGCATTGATACAGTAATTCGTGCAATAGAAGCCCCCACCAAGTATTAAGTGCATTAAATGAACATACGCTTTAGAAGTTTGACTTTTCTGTATTATAAGTCCTCTTTTGGACTGATCTTATGAAATATCCTAATATTTTGATAACTGGATGTTTTATTTCCATGAGTTGTAAGCCATAATTATTGGTACTGTAACATAAAAGGCTTGAAATATTTCAGTTTATGTGTTATAAATCTAAACTATGAAAGTTTCACGGTTTGAGTTAAATTACGGGAGAAAATGAACTTTTCCATAATATTCTAATTTTTGGAGATGCACCTGTACATCCGGAGAAGATTTCGTTGCAAGGACGTCAGTTTACTGATGCTTAATCTCCAAGAACATGAAATATTCAATGAAGCATTTGGCGGTTAAGCGTTATGGTTTTCATACACTTTCGTAAGTGTTCTGTTTTTCATTTAAGTTGGTGTCATTCATGATCGACGATATCTTTGTCTTCAGGCTCTTGAAAAATCTGGATGAACTGCCAGAAAAACTGCCACCATCACCTACCGGATTCCAGAGAATATTTTCGGAGAAAATAGGTATAGAAGTCTGGGATCTCTCAAGCCCGGCTGTGGATGACGTTGTCGTTGGCATGCAGTTTTCAGGAAACAGTAACCAAGGCGGAATTTCTAACGACACGTTGAAATCTGTCTTCAGTGAAAAAGAGCTGACCATTCAGAAGACAGAAAGTGTCATACTGTTTTCCAAGGACTTTGTACAAGGCTTAGTTAAGGGTTAGTATTTAAATTAGAAAGAAAAAGTATCACAGAAGCCCTG
This sequence comes from Diodora aspera, assembly GCA_031471655.1. Lineage (NCBI taxonomy): Eukaryota > Metazoa > Mollusca > Gastropoda > Lepetellida > Fissurellidae > Diodora > Diodora aspera. The sequence goes on along the minus strand of JAUELE010264351.1, from coordinate 4,207 downwards.
GGGTGATACCAATAACTTGGGGTTTACGTAAACAACATTTAGGGACATGATTAAAGTTGCATCATGTTATTAGCATGCTTTTTTTCTATTCATGGAGTCGTTCCATATGACACAAATTTTGCTGATTTTTGTTTACACCAAGTTTCATGCAGATTTAGATGATAAACAAGAAGGATTTCACAAGACATGTTGTAGCAATAACTAGATTTTGCATTGACACAAACATTCAAGTTGACGTCATAACATTGTTCCGGGCCACCACTGTCCATTCGCTTGGTTGTAGAACATAGCGAATGTGCAATTGTGGCCGAGAACCAGGATGATGACGTCCCCAGATGTGCGTTCCTTTTTGACTTAAGCCAGACAATGGAGGGTAGTATGACTTGTGCTCGATAAGGTGTAGTTTTATCTCCAACAAAAAATGTTGTGGGATGTCATCGTTATATTTACGTTGTATTTTTGTTATAAAAAAGCGTTTTGAATGTATTGATGGCTTTTGTTTGCCAAAATCAACCAGAAGAAGTTGTAAACTGCTGGGTTTTTTAGTTTTGCCAATTCGAAATGCCTATCGAGCGGAGCTTGCTCATAGCGAAACCGATGAAAACAGAAGCGATACCCTCTACATTTTCATGACAGTCCCTTCTTATAATAAGGATATTGTTATTCTGAGTGACAATCGGTCGACGGAAAGTGGCGTGAGCTGTGAATCTAGACCGTTTGTACTGTATATGTAACTTGTTATTTGCACATGCCACATAACCAATATATTCCCTCTTATTCCAGAGACGAAAGGAGGAAATGTCAGACTGGCCATGAACATTTATCAGGATACCCAGATGTTTGTGATAAGCCAAAACTCATCTGACAAGCCATCTCGATACACTCTGAACAGCAAAGTCATTGCTGCCAAGATCACCGTCAATGGAGTAGCACTTCAGAACCTTCAAGGTTCAAAAGTCACAACAATCTTCATGCCAGAAAAAGTGAGACTATCACCTTCTCCAGTTGTCATTTTGGAAGAAAATCATGATCGGTCTTCAGTGTAGTAAACCATCATTTGTTTGGAATATTCGTATACATGTATATTTAATTTAATTTGTAGAAATCATAATTCACGACAACCAATCAGTTTGGAGATACTGTATTTAAAATTCATTTCAAACCGAGCGCTTTGGCGCGAGGTTTTAAATGTAAAGTTTAGCGGCGTTCAAACCACCAATAACCGCTTCCATCATGAAAACACAATATGATTATCTTCATTTTACCATTACTAATTAAAATTGACGTTTTGACTGGCATTCTTTGACGACGCGTAGCACACCCTGGTTTTACATACTGCACTGCCGTAACTGTGACGTCATTTTCATGACGTCACTACATTATATTCAAAACATTTCCACAGAAGAGCAAGACCATGGCCGTGGTGGGACTTGTGCCTGATGATTGCCAAGTATTGTTGTTATAACAACGTGACTGCTTTCAATTTGAAGACATGGCAACGAATTTGATATTGCGAAAGAAGCGTGAACACTGTGAATAGTGTCAGGTATGTATGCTAAGAGTTGACCATCATTAATTACAAAATTGTCGAATGCTGGCATTTGCAGCCGAAGAAGAATCGTTCGGGTCTGCGCCTCCATTGTGTTCGTGCACATGGAAACAGACCCATTGCTATTTAGCGGCGGTTATTGAGGATTTGATCACCTCTAAATTGACAATCAGGATCCGGCAAACCGGAAAGTTATGGTAGAATGTTTCATTTCACATAAACTGACATTCCAAATATCATTCAAAAGTACATTCTGTATCTTCTTCTTAAAGGCTTCATGGTTGAATATGTTGTGTTTACAGAAACTCCGTCCCGAGTTCCGAGATAAGACTGTCTGCGGGTACTGGAACTTCAGTGCCAACAAAAACAGAGGAGCGTGGGCAACTGACGGATGTTACCACGAGAGAGTTGAGGATGGCCGTGATGTCTGTTCCTGTGATCATCTAACAAACTTCGCTGTATTAATGGTGGGTCTTTTAGATTTAAAAATAATAACGAGGCCATTATATTGAGACAAACTCCACACCACGATGGGGCATGCTCAAAGTGCTGCACTGTATTACCCTGGTCATTCGAACAATGTACAATCAAGAGCATATCTCAACTCCCCAGGGTTATACAACGCAAGCTGCCTGTTAGGCGCTAGAAGGTTAACTTTCACAACTGCCATAACTTTCCGACCAGGTACCCAATTTCAGCTGGGTGGCCACGGACTGAGGCAATTTACGAGCAAACTCACTTGCTCAAGCTGACACCACTGACTTAGTCAGAGTCTTAGTGCGAGGCAGGGCGAACCCTTTAAGGCCTGGAAGCTATCCAACGCCAGTCGAGCATCAATCTAACTACATTCCGGGTTCTACGTTACTTAACTTCGCCAGGTCGTGACCTGCGTACTCTAAACCCAAGAATCAAGACAAGACACAAGCCAGTTTATCGTCAAATTATTAGATGTTTCTCTCACTAAAGTTTAAATGACGCTGCTTAAAAAAAGTGATCCACGTTTGCAATGGACAAAGCTATGACTCGCCATACTTATGCATAAAGCTGTATTCATGTAAATTTTAGGATTTCCATGGGCAGGAACATCTTCTGCAAGAGCATACCTTAGTTCTCAGCATCATAACTATCATTGGACTCAGTCTATCCATCGCCGGTCTATCTTTGACAATTATAACCTTCATTCTCTTCAAGTGAGTATGCAGCGTTAGTTGGTAATAATCTTGTGTGACCAAACAGTAAAGTTCCGAACGCTTAGATATACCAAAAGCAGTTATAATGTTCGGTGATTAAATTCTTCTGCTTTTACGGATTGAACTCGGGACCTAACCTTCGTCGGATCACGATGCCGATACCTGTTGCTCACGGTTACCGCGCCTTGACATATCTATCGTTAAAAAGTAGTTAACTGAAGTTAACACATTTCCAACGATTATATACAGTAACGTTTCAGATGTCACAAAGATTTTTGTCAACCCATGTCTGCTGACATAATCTTCCCTGTAGTCAGGCAGAACAGGCGTCTACTCTACTATCTTGAAGAGTAAATGCATGGATGTAAAACTCACTGAGGTAAACATCTAACGTTTACTATAACTAATATAGACATGTAGCCCAATTGCTCTTCTGTCTTTAGGAAACTCCGCCAGACCCGACAACAACAGACGTTGTTCCACCTGGCCCTGGCTGAGCTTTGTTCCTGGGTAATCTTTCTGGCTGGGTTCAACCAGACACAGAATAATGCTGGTTGTATCGCAGTGGCCGCTCTCCTCCACTTCTTCATCATGGCGTCGTTCATGTGGATGTTGATGGAGGCAGTCTTGCTTGCCCTACTCTTTATCAAAGTCTATGGTACCACGTATTCGAACTACATGCTCAAATCGGCCATGACTGCCTGGGGTAAGCGTTTCCAAATCATTGAGTGCTTTCTGGGATAATAATTAAGGATTAAGTGAAGGACGACATGAAAAGTACCCTGTAGATGAATTTGAACTCTTTATCCCATGCATCAAATCTGCTGCGGGAGCGTCCAATTGACTATTAGAGGGGAGTTTTTGAAAAAAATAAACATTTCCCTGTAATTCGTCAGTCTATAAGTTTAGTATTGATAGGTATCATGGCAATTGTGTTGTGCCTTTCTGCGGGCAAACGTTCCAATTAATCGTAATATCTCCCTTTATACCAATCACATATGTTCCCATAATTACATACAAAATCAAACGTACCCTGAATTTAAGAAAAAAATGAATAGTTTATCGGCAATTATCTAAGCAAAAAACGAAAGGTTTTCATAAGGAAACAGTTTGTAAGAGCAAAATCGTCCATCCCCACGTACAAATCAAATGGCTGCTCCCTAAACGGATGTTTAGTGATACATTTTTCCCGCATGCGCAGACGACAGCATCTGAACACCATCTTCGGATTGTTTTTCACTGTAATGAGCATTTGATGTGATTAAACTGACTGTCAGAATATACTGAACCGCAAAAGAAACGTCACCCCAAGTAACATTGCATGAAAAGTTGTCATTAAATATCTGGGTAATGTTTCTTGAAGTTCCTAAAATTTAACATTACCTCGTCCTGAAAAATGACATTTGATGATAAAAAACAAAGCAGATGACAATAAAACCGATCACCCAAACGCATCACGGCAACGGCC
>JAUELE010264340.1:0-10236 GCA_031471655.1 Diodora aspera | reverse complement strand
ATGTGTTACGTAGATGAAGCGTACGCAGATAACTATCTTCACGGGGGGTTGTGACTCTAGGTCTGCCACTCCTTGGTCTGTCTTCAGTTCTTCAAGTATCCCGGTGTCTTTTCACTAACCTCTGAATTGTTTTCGCAGAGCAATTCATGTTTCTTGCAATGTGAGTATGTGTTGCTATAAGCTGCACCATCCCTATTGCTCTCTCTCTCTTTGTTCTCTGGATAAACATGGCATGCTAGTTGCTTACATTCAATAATTTGAATGTCAGTGACACTTTCTGTCTGACTTTTATACCAATGTTACATGCAGAAGAGTTTTAATGCAAAATTCATGATTTTTTGTTCCAACATCGCTTCACCCCCACAAGAAATGCACTTCACACGTGCAAAGTGTGACAAGTGTTCTATGTGTTGTGTTGTGTTGTCAGGACATCTATTTTTATATAAGTGTTGATTTTGTATGAAGTAAGTAACATTTTGATCAGGTGGACGTTTCTTTTGGACGTCAGTGTATAACGAGTTTGTCACTTTTTCGCCTCGTGAAAAACACCGACCCTTTTAGGATGCTCAGGTCTTGAACGGCGAAATGAATGCATTGCAAACGTTCGGATAGAAGTTTTAAACCTTCGGGAACGCTGTATTTACACATAAATTCATTTCGGTTCATCCTCGGAAAACATTCCGAAATCGACGAAACATTCTTCAGAAAACCCCTTTGAGAAAGTTTTAGAATGAGGCTGGCAATTTGAAAGTAAAAAATTAATCCGTCTGCATCTGCAGGGACAAAGGGAATACGGTGTTATTGAATGAGGCACATACTCTTACAGTGCATGGTTTACAGTTTATGCTGCTTATTTCACACATACAGCACCAGACTTATTTCACGTTCGGGAGCACGTATCCAACGTGAAGCGTCGACATGATTCTTTGAAGAAATAAGTACCGAATGAAGAACACAGTGGAGAGATCGAAATTTAAAAGTTACGTGCTGTCTTTGACGTCACGTGCAAGTGCATACAAATCTTACACATCGCTGCAAATATGATTTAAAATACATTAAGGTATGTTTTTCAAAGCCAAAATGCATTTTCAAAATAGCACAGTTTCAGCGCATCAGCAGGTATGCGCATCTTTAACAATATAACCAGCCACTTCGTTGTTTGCCGTGTAAGATAGATTTCAAATGTACTGCAATCAGTTTGAGTACTTACACACCTAACAGCGAGAAACCGAAATAATTAGCTCATTATGAATGTACTACCTTTCCCAGATGTAGACCATCTTGGATTGTGTTTCGTTACTTCAACTCCCCAACAAAAGACGTTCTGATTTAGGAATGAATTGTCCGTGGTACAAAGTATCTGCAGCTTCTTGACACACCAACCAGAACCTGCATGATATAATAGCATAGTTATCATATTTGTTGAAGGGGTTTTCATGCAGTATTAGGGAGGGGCGTTCAGTTATCTAACAACGGGTCTAAAGCCCCCCCCCCCCTCAAGTTGGATATGTGCCCCTGAACGCTAAAATAGGTGTGAAATAAATAACATAACCTGTAAATCATACATTTTAGAAGTTCATGCCTAATTAACGCCGTATTCCCTTAGTTCCTACAGGTTCAGACGGATATATATTCTATTTTTGAATAGCTACCCTCAGTCCGAACCTCTGAGGGTTTATCAACGAATGTACAGCCGAATTCTGAATATGAGCCGCACGCATTCAAGATTCTATCGGAAAGTTAGGAATCATTATTTTCTATTAATGGCATGTAAAACTTTAAAAAACTTTAAGAAATGTGTGTGGGTGGGAGACTCGATTTGGTGCATTCTGGCGTATATTTATTATTTAACCACGAAAATGCAGTGTACATGGCTTGCTGAAAGGGAGGCTCAAGCTGTCGACTTCGGCAAAAGGAGGGGTGGGCTCGAACAAAAACCTGTCTCCATTTTAGTCACCTTTCAGGTCAAGCGTTGGTTTTCTTGGTCACTATTCTATTTAATGACAAGGTCATCCCTTTCAAAATTTTGTAAGCGTTTCGACTATAACTCGGTGAGGTGAGTCGGTCTCGGTGATCGAACCTTGAGGTCACAAGCAATTAAGCAACGTCGAGCACGAATGGTAGTTGGTTGGGTGATCGGCTCGAGTTGTAAGGCTCCCAGGCCTTCAAGGTTTGCCTTGCCTCACACTGAAACACTAGCAACGTCAGTGGTGTCACCTTAAGCAAATGGGTTTACTCGTAAATTGTCTCAGTTCACTCAGCTGAAGCACATGACTCTCTGAGGTAATGAATAAAGAACATCTGCAAATGTAGCATGGAGTGTCAGGAGTGTCATCATCCATAACTCGTTTATCCGGAATTACAATGAGTGCAGGTGAACGGATAACAGAGTGCACTTGGAAAATTATGACATTTGACATTTTTAATCCCAATAAATAAAAGGTCCCACACGCAGCATTTTAAGTGACACGCCGGCACTCGAGAAATAGTTTGTTCTTTATCATTACTTAAAACTTATTTTAATGTTAAATCGTTTTATGCATTTTAAACCATGTTGTTGAGTATGTTTGGATAAATTATTGATTCAAATGTTTAAACTTATTTTTTTTGTATTCTGCTGCCAAGTAACTAAATACTCAGTAAATGTATTTAGTGAGATTAGAAGAGAAAAAGGAAGTATTTAGGTATATAGTTCAACGAGTTAGTTAAAGGTCATCAGTCTGAAAAAGACGTTTTGTCGAACAGAACATTATATTTTCATGAAAACAATAGCACAAACATGGTATTTTGAAATATTTGTGTTGCTATATTTATAATAATATGAACGTATTGTAGACGGGAAAACATCACTTAAAGGTTATCCCTGCATTAATTAGTCTGTCAGATGGCATAAAACGTATGCCGAAACGTTTCAAATAGAAATGAAAGAAGTTGCAATCCATAAAAATCATAGTATTCTTTCATGATCACCTCAAATCTGAAAATGCCCATAAAACAGTCAACCTAGTTCCCGTGCCTAGACTGCGCACCTGTGTTGTAGAAAGTATCATTCGCAGCACTTCGTCTCTCTCTCCGTTACCGTCCCCAAAACACGAAATTCTCCTCGACAAGGCTCGGCTTCGGTCATAACCAATCAGAGCGCGCGAAGTATTGGAAGTAATGACGTCAAATAGTTGTTACTATACAAAACTATTATCACATTAAAAATTTCTCTAAACTCCATTTTCGAATTTACTACTTGTGACAGTATGTTTAGAAAATTGAGTGTATGAAAATTGATTAAAGTAATAATTAAAGCCCGTTGGAGATCTGGTGTAGATAAATATTCTTTTCATAATGGCGTTTGATTTTGAAGTAAGACATTTTTAGAGTTATCTTTCTTGGAAGCAGTACGCCGAGAATGGCGTCGATATGGCCGCAAGGTGTCATCCGCGATAGCGTATGAGCCGCGCTGTCACAAATAAGAAACTGTCTGATGACATCTGGACCACGTGTCACAAAGCGATCTTAGCACTAAGTTGATCGTTAACTCTTAAGATCAACTTTTTAATCCAAGTTTTAACTATCATTCCAGTTGACAAAACAACTTAAAGCTGTACAGCATTTCCTTAAATCACTCCTAAATTGTGTTTAGAAATATGGACAAACGTTTGTCACGTTGGTTTTAACAAATAAGCGAGTCGCCAAGACTGATCTTAACCAAGATCGCTTTGTGAAACAGGGCCCAGAAGCAGTCGGTACTCCAGCCGATGTGAACCACGCGTTCGATGACTAAAAACATAGATAGAACTTGATACTTTACGAGATACGAAAACCAAAACATAATTATAACTTTTATCAGTAACCAACTTCAGTTTGAGTGATAGTTCATTACAAGACTGAGATTCCTTGGTTTTCAAGACAAAACAGTTGGAACCGACTCTTTGGCAAAATGTGTCAGTGAACTTGTAAGCACAACTTAAATTTAAAATAAGCGCTGTTGGGTTTATGTTTACATCGCAAGAACGATTAAGACATAATCCAAGGTGATATACAAGATTTCCACAAAATGTGCGGCAACATAACAGGGTTATGTGGGTCTTATTTTGTCTTGTAGAATAGTAGCCGAGGTTTCTTACCTTAATTTCTGACCCGAGATATTTTTTTAACTGGCTTGTCTGTTATCTGGTCAGAGTAGGTAGAGTAGATAGTGAGCGGCGGTTACTGGTCAAAATTGTTGCATTACAGAGAACACATGCCGCTATTTCTGATACAAATCGCGTCAGGGATCATGTTGTAGTTCAGTTGTGACAATCCCAAAACAACGCTCTACGAGGCTTGGAATGTGAAAAAACTTATGTCTCAGCGCATAGCCGCCATGTTGAAGCGGCTACCCACATCTTGCCTTTGGCCGTATTCACACTATGAGCTGCGCTTTGACGCTAGCTGTGGTGAAGCTGTAGACGAACATCAAGCTGAATCTCATGTTCCCACTGTAAGCTGCCCCAGCTAGCGAAGACAGTTGCTTATGATCAAGTCTGTCATCCAGACCCTGAAGTTTTATTATAACAGAGACACGCACACAGTCTAGATATTTTCCCAGTCTAGATCAGAAGTAAGCAGTCTCTCTGGGGTCTTATTTATTTCATAACAAATAAATATCATTTTAATTTAATTTTTTTTAAATAAACATTTTAATCTTTCTTCAGAGACTATATTTTAGTCTATTATGATCGAACTGCAAAGAACTGTCTGAAAACGTCGTAGGCTAGGCCTAGTGCACTATGAAAACATTTCGGTTCTTGCAAGAAAAAAATTACGTTATTTTTTTTTAATGAAACTTGAAGGTCAGTGTACTCAGTGTCACGGCTCGAGCTTTGAGCAGCGATTAATGCTCGAAACCAAAACGCCGCTCACTGCAAGCAACCTCGCGCAGCTGAAGCCGTGATGTGAATAGCTCAATGTTAATCAGTACAACACTTTCTGCCGCCCAGCTCCGCGCGGCTCAGCTCAAAGCTCAATGCTCGTAGTGTGATACGGCCTTAGGCTGGCAGATTGGTGGGTCTGGCAGATTGGTGGGTCGATGCACTAACCACTGCGACATCCCATGCCCCTTATCTATGCAAGACAAAGGCTCTCTACAAAGGTATGTTTAGTAAAAAGTAAAAAAACAAAACCCTCCTGCCCACATCACTGTTTTCAGAAGAAAGGGTTGATAAACTAATAATTATTCTGTAGGGCCTAACTTCATAGGAACACTACAGTAGGTCATGAATTTTAATGTATCACTCTTAACGCTGAAATCACATGTTTTTATGTCCATGCCATTCAGCTACGGAAAGGTCACGTTGACTTGTCAGTCTTCCCACAATGCATCATTATTAATTCACTTATTTTGAATCCTTATTAAGGTGTTAAATCAAGCAACTTAATTTTAAACTGACAAACATTCTTTGAAGCACCATTATCCAATATTTGATTTGATTTAAAAAGATTCAAGACAAATCGGAACATTGCTACTTATATATATAGCAATTGCCCTAACCTTTCTCAAAATATATCAGATTTTAAAAATTAAATATGACTTTGAATAAAATGTAAACAATGATTCCAGTCTACAGGCTAAAAAAGTTGTCAATCAATAAGAGAAGGGAGTTAAGTTAAAATGATGTTTGACGTTGCAAGGGCAATATTTCAGCCATAACGCAGCATGATGTGTAAGGAGCACATCAAGCAAAAAGACAGTTCATAAAAGGGATCGATAGAAAGGAAAGTGAAAGCAAATGATCCCCATTTTAGTCACCTTGTACAACAAGCATTGGGTTACTGAGGGTCTATTCTATCTAAGTGACACCACATCACTCCCCGGAAGCTCCACAGTGTATAAGAGAATGGAATTTAAAATAAATACAATTTTGTATTTTAAAATAATATTGTTTACTGAAAAACTGAAAAACATTAAAAAGAGTTAAGTCATTTTCGGCTCCAGTAAATGATCATAACCTATTTGCAAGAACTTTTTTCATTATTAGTGTTAAGAAACAGAAGCATGTTACTATATCATATACCATACCTGGGTTACCTGTACAATCAAATGAGTCTGCTCAGGTGAGTATGCAATTGGTCCTTATCTGCAGAGTACACACCTGTGTACCTAATGACTTGACCAAAATGTGGTCAGAATGACAACACTGTCCAGTCTGTCACTGTCAGCATGGAATGTTAATCACTGACCAGGTCAAATCTGGAGCACATACTTATGTACATAAATGTGTGTCAATTTCAAGTGACTTGAAATACTAGTACAAAGTCCTCAGAAGAAAATATGTCAACACACCTTACCGACAGACCTCACCACCCAAGATTTGTATGAAGCAGGTTTTCATCCATGGAAGTGGGTTTGTGTTGATGCCAGAGGTCTGGTGTAAAAAAAGTACATTTAAATGTAAATTAGATTTTGATCAGAAGAGAGTAGTATTTGTGATTGAAGGTACTTGTGGATCATATGTGCAAGATGTCGTTTTGCTGTTGTTAAAAATAGATTTGTTTTAACATATTGAGTCATTTTACTATCTTGGCTCTGTTGTGGACTTTGTGACAGTACAGACTAGAAGCCTGAATTTGTTTAACTTTGTTTGACTATCTCCCCATTCTTGCCCTCACAATGAGCTTAGTGACATAAAAATCTAGAAGCATAAATTAGCTATATTTGTTGACCAATTTTTCTATTCTTATACCCATTATGGGCTTAGCAACATTAAAGATTAGAAGCCTACATTAACTTAAATTTTTTGGACAAATTTTCCAATTCTTATCCCCATTATGGGCTTAGTGACATCAAAGACTTCAAATCCAAGAGTATATATAGCATCTTTTCTACCTGTAAGGGACTAACTACAGAAAATAACCAGCCGAGTCATCTTCAGATATCACTTACCACAATTACATCATTTCATATCTAAACTGTACTAATTTAGGTTGTCAAAAGATGAAAATCTTAAAAGCATAAGAAATGTATCAGTCCACTTCTGACAAATCTTGGATGCTGTTAGCGGGACTAGAATCATGCATTTTCTGGACAATATTGATGACGTTTACATTTATTTCAGATATCTTTCAGTACCTTTTGACATACAAAACTGACCGCAAATCTTAAATAATTGTGCAGTTAACATTTTAACTCAATACTGATCAGGACTGCAATATTATTGGACAAATAATCAGAGATAGTATTTGTGCAACCTGTATTGAACAAAATTTAACTACTGATACTACATACACAAACCTTTCTTCCAGAACCCGAGATTCACAATGGGGCTCTCATACCACATTTGGAAGCACATATACATGGTCAGATTTATTTATAAATTTTCTAAACTTAAAAAAAGTCGATGGAAAATAAGCCTGAGGTAACCAATGGACGTTATCAGTTGTTTGTCGATTTTAAATGGAAATTTACCTGTCAGAAAGGTCATCAAGGTGAAATACCAAATAAATTGGTTCAAATGTTAAAAATCAAATAAAATGTATGTGTGTAAAACTGCAAAATCTTTCACAGTACCTGTCACAGCAATGGCAAAGCTACTCTCCACGTTTGTCCTTGGGCAAAACAGCCGCGAATATGACCTCAATTCAGTAACTCGTATGACGTCTATATAAACAACGACGACTCTGACACGGTCACAACTTAATCAGAAGGGAATAAGAAACAACTTTAAAGTGGATATCGTGATTGGAGCACCTGTACTTCAACGGGGATACAAGTCCCGTTAGGAGGGATCACACCTGTTATCATCGGGATTTACCTGGTGATGAGGTTACCTGCCTGGAGGGAATTACTGCCCATGAATTTAGATGAAAGCCGTGTTTAGTTAAAGGTTTGAACAGGACAAATGAACACTGTAAATTGACAGATTAATTGTAATTGGGTGCTGGGCAAGACTGCAAATTCCTTGTTCACCTAATTATGTCAATGTGTGTGCAGAACTTTGTCCAAAGAGGCCAAGTAACTGTGAAAATAAAGTGCCTTGTGTTTAAATCCTTGTTCAAATAGACCAAGTGTAAAACACTCTCTGTGCAATGCGGTTCGTTATCTCCAAAGCCTTTTGAAAACTCATATATTTAGTGAATGTTTGTTTCACTGAAGCTTTTCAAACAGTCACACCCGAGATGAGCTGAAATAATGTTTTTCGTTGCAAGGGCAATATTTCAGCCATAAAGCAACATGATGTGTAGTATGCACATTGAGGGAAAAGAAAAAGGGTTGATAGAAAAGAAAGTGAAAGCAAAAGATCCAAATTTTAGTCGCCTTGTATGACAAGCATTGGGTTACTGGGACCCTAGTCTATATCAGTGACATGTTTAAATTCACCCTTGATATCATCCTAAAATCTGTGGCCTGAGCAGTTGGCTAATGATACCAATGAGGACAGAAATAAGTAGATAAGCTGGCTGCACTTTCTCCTTGAAACCCTTGAAATAAACCACTGTCATCAAGGATGTGCCAAGTTCAGATTATTTTTCCTGTTTTGGAAAGAAATATTGACTTCACAGAGAGTCTTCAAGAAACATTGTTTTGTAGATTTCATATGGTCTCGAATGACATTTAATCTACATTATCACTAGATTCTAACACTATGATCCTAACTCCAGGCTTAATGAATGAATGAGCGAGTGATTTGGGATTTTATGTTGTTGTCGGTTATATTTCAACCTGTCTGTACTTTCAGTCTGTACTAATTTCAACACATCTGGAAAATAGGCTTCCTGTAGCTTAAATGATTAATTCATGTTTCATACAAGAATGGACATCAACTGCAGTACCAAAGATATGTGAAGAATTGGCATGAACAGCTGGACTCTGATCTTTCAGTTTTGCGTTTAGTCGATAATATCATACTGTACAAGTAATCAGACATTTTCTGAAAATTGACATTTCTGCCTATTCTTGACAGATGGAATATGGCTTTAATTCACTCTCCCTTTTGATCTTTTGTTCTTTGATTGGGTCTTGTAGAGGAGATAAAGACATGTATTCAATGCTTAAAATAACTTCAAACAACATGCAGTTTTCAAAAAACCCTTAGATCTTATTTCAGAGAGAGAAAAATGGATGAGGAACCTGAGATTATAGAGCATATGTTCAGTGTGTAGAATTGAGAAAGTTCTTCTAGAAGTTTCACAAGATCATTGCTACCCAATTGCAGAAATGTTGATCAGAGAAGATTTCACAGTGATTGAGAAAGTGAGCATGAACGTGACAGAGAGAGAGAATTTTTAAAAGTTGGATACGTGTTCCAAAGCAGGACAGACCTTTGGAACATTCTGAGTTAACTAAATAACATTTACTGTAGATATAAAAGTGTTTGCATAAATAAATAACATGGTATCCCCTTTATCCTTGCACATTGAGACAAACTCATTTTGTATTCTTAAATAGACTCCTTACAGTTCTACCAGAAAGTGACTGCGACTGTGTCTGCACGATTGCAGCATGGAAATTAACAAATAGTTGGATAAAAATAGTGACACGTCACAGGTTGTGTCGAATGCAGGCCGGATGTTTTGATACTCGTGCAATCGATCAAGAAAACTGTTGAGAGCATCGATAAATCTTTTAAGTTGATGCAGATTATCCACGATCACTTGTTGCGTGTATGGCAGGTTGTTCAAGACACATATATATATATATGTACAGTATTTACCATAACGGACAGAAAGTAGAACGTTACAATGTACACAACAAGATTGCTCAGACAGTTTGCAAACAATTTTCTTATTGAATGATTCGTCTGTCTGTATATACTATATGTTTTGCACATCAGTTGTGGTATATACAAATTAATTTATATATTTGTCATTGCATATTTATTTTTCAAAAAGAAAACATTGAACTTGACCATGTATCCAACTTTCATTTTCCATTTTTTCCCCCACAAATACAATTTTACCCATCCAGCTGTTGCATGTATATATATGAATGTCCCATCCAGCTGTTGCATGTATATATATGAATGTCACATCCAGCTGTTGCATGTATATATATATGAATGTCCCATCCAGCTGTTGCATGTATATATATATGAATGTCCCATCCAGCTGTTGCATGTATATATATATGAATGTCACATCCAGCTGTTGCATGTATATATATGAATGTCACATCCAGCTGTTGCATGTATATATATATGAATGTCACATCCAGCTGTTGCATGTATATATATATGAATGTCACATCCAGCTGTTGCATGTATATAT
>JAUELE010264329.1:0-10237 GCA_031471655.1 Diodora aspera | reverse complement strand
GCTTGGTCTATATATATTTTTCATTGTAAATACTTGTCAAAATTGATCAAGATTTCTTAAATGTCGACCCCGTGGGGCTTCCGGGGAGTGACGTGGTGTCCCTCACATAGAATAGGGCCTCAGTAATACAATTCTTGACGTACAAGGTGATTAACATGACGTCTTTTGATTTCACTTTCCTTTCTATCGATCCCTTTTTTTAACTTTCTTTTCGCTCGATGTGCACCTTGTACATCACGTTGCATTATGTCTGAAATATTGACCTTGCGGTGTAAAACATCAGTTCAACTCAACTCCGATCAACTACAATGTCAACAGCGTATAACTGAAGAACGGCAAGCCGAAAAGGAACCGTAATGCCATTGATACATGCAGCTACACTTTTAAAAATAAGCAAATATCAATTATTTCTTTTATTTGAGAGAAGCTATTCTACTATCGAGCCCATGCATTTTTATCAAAATTGGTCGATTTAACAAAACCTGCAATTGAGAAAATCCTAAAATGGTCTTTTGTAATTACTCTTTGCTCAAAAACAAATGAGTTTTGACCAAAGAAAAGTTATTCATTACAAAGTTGTATTGTATACAGCTTTTCTCTTTTCGACTTGCAAAATCGAACGCTTAAAAAATAGTCTTTTGTTTCTGGTCTTAGCGCGCGTCAATCTCGACCCCAGCGTCAACTCTTTTTCCCCCGGATATTAATTGCCAAGGGCAGGTAACTCTAAACTCTGTTTTCCGGATTTAAATGATCAGGGGCAAGTAGCTCTAAATCGCGGCTCCCCGAATGAAACAAGATGACCATTCATTTTTTGTTTTAAGTTATTAAAAGTTTGTTATTCTGAAATAGTATTTGCTTATCTGTTCATACAGCTCATTATAGTATAGTCAGTCCCCCCCCCCGCCCCCCCCCCTCCCCCCAAAAAGGGGGAAAAAAGGAATGTCGCATCATCGCATCATTTTTGCCTTGAAACATTTCCTTTTATTTAGGCATTAATTACATTCCTGTCATAGACGTATCAGCATGAACGCCACCTGTCACACGCAAAGAAACCGTCTTCAGAAGTACATTTAAGGTGTATCAGAGAGGACACCGTGGAATGAAATCAATACGAAACGTTCGTTGCAAACCAGATATAATAATGAGCAGTCTTACATGTATACATAAAGAAAAAAGTTAAGCACCCCGCAGTGTTTTTTGTTGTCGAGGCGGACACGTACACGAATTAGGAGACTATGGCGAGGTAGACTTAGGGAAAATGAAACAGGTAAATTATCAAAGAATAGACAATACAAGAACACATGAATTCATGAATTCACGAAGACATTTATTGTTATAGATCATGACATGTAAAGGGATAATTGTCATGAAAATGAAAACGGTATGAAATTATTGAGCTGGCAAGTCTATAGACTGACATGAGATTATGGCATTTGTCAAAGAGTTCACATAGGGTGTCCACAACAATGTACAGTCAGTAACGGGTACATCCTTCATTTGCCCAGATGACGGCCGCATCCCTTCGACGCATAACCCTAACAACAGGTCATTACGTCATGAATCATGGGTAATCTGTGCCATTCCTCGTGTAATGCTGCCCCCAATTCGCTCAATTTCTGTACAGGAGGGTCTCGCACCTGCACACGACGACCTACGATGTCCCAAATGTGTTCAATAGAGTTGAGATCAGGACTCATAGCTGGCCAGTCACACCTCTCCACAGCTTTGTGGTGGATAAAGTTGTTCACTGCGATGAAACGGTGAGGTCTGGCGTTGTCATCCATGAACACTGGTCTAGAGGCAAAAGTGTGATTGTCAAAATGAGGAACGACAATAGGATGCAGCACCTCCCGGATGTACCGTTCACCCGTCAGATTGCCCTGTATCGTCAACAGGTCCAAATTGCACTGAGCAGTGATCCGAAGTAGATGTGGGACCAACATGTCAACACACTGCTGGCTGAATTGTCACATGGTCATCTGTTTGGAGTTGTTTCTTGACTGGGTACTCAAATATTTCTGTCAGTGCATTTTTAAGCTAATGAATGCAAGTGCTGTTTTGATTACATCCACACACTGAAAAACCTCAAGTTTAATTTTAGTTTTTTTTTCCTGAAATATCACGTTAGGATTCACTAAAGCATCCTTGAAATCAAGGGCAAACGTCAACGTCCGCCAACGTCCGTCATATACCCTGGATGTACTTATATTCATCATGGTCGTTTTGTGTGTATGGAAAGTCCAAATCTGCTAAATATAGACAACCAATGAAATATCGCATTCACTGCACGATAAGTAACTTTTGATAAATTTAAAACACATAACGTCTTTACTTCGCCGAGTGTTAGGAGAGACACGTTACATGATTGGACGCAAGCTTTCGCTATGGAAGCTTCACTGATTGGTCAAAACGCCCGCCACGAGACGATCGTCGCGAACTGCAGTCATTCCAGAGAAGATGTATACGGCTTTAGCAGAGTCATTGTATCCTTTATTTCGAGGATGTCTGTAAAATAGAGTTCAAGAAATAGGAAGCATATTGTTCAACCTACATTCTTAACAAACCCACCCTCGCCCGTTTCCCCCACCCACGTGCTTCCGCGACCCATATGTATATACTGCTGCTGCTGACCCATTACGAGATTGACCCCGGGGGGCTTCCGGGGAGTGACATGGTGTCACGTAGATAGAATAGGGCTTCCGTAACCCAATGCTTGTCGTACAAGGCGATTAAAATGGGGATCTTTTGCTTTCACTCTTCTTTCTATCGATCCCTTTTGTGGCCTGTCTTTTCGCTCGATGTGCACCTTGCGCATCACGATGCGCTATTGCTGAAATATTGCCCTTACAACGTAAAACATTATTTCAACTCAACTCAACTTTACGAGACTGAAGCTTTTGCAAGAGAGGAAATACTGTAGGTAGAAGCATTCGCTTTAATGTGGCTTTTAAAGATTGATGACTTGCCTTTTTGAATTTGGATCAATCCATCATCCCAACTGAAGACTGATCATCCACAGTGCCCGAGGGTGCCGATCACTTTTTATATTTTGTCGCACAATCAATCTGATCTCCAAAACATTCAGTTTAAGGCCACTTATAGAAAATAACATATCTGGCGCCCTACGATTTCGATTATTTTTAAGCACTTAGGAACTAGATTTTTTCAAAAGAAATTAATAAACGGATTTCGTTTTAGTGTGCCAAACTCACTTTTGAACAAGCGAATCATATCGTTCAACGTAATGTCAGATACGAATCTGTTCAGCGGCCCTAAGGCCATGGTTTGGCTTCAACACAACAGAACATGCTTCGCTGAACGATGGACTGTTCGATGAATAACTGCTCAAATTAAAAGATAAAATATGAAAACAAAATCCTCCCTCCCTCACCAGTAAGCATTGAAAAAAGTGATGAGAAACAATAATTTTCTTTTAGTGGCCTAACTTGCTGGGAGGTAAAAAAAGGCAATTCTCGGTTCGTGTTGATGTCATTTAGGTTCCAGAAAACACAATCTAGGAGGTTTGTATGCACATGCTGGCTATGATGTCGTGGGTGCTTTGGCTCGCGGCAGACACCAGCCCAGAATATCGCTGATTGCATCCTGGCGGCTGAATAAATATGTTGACATTTAAATTGATTGTTCATGTAGCTAGAAGCATATTAATAGAGATCTCTTCATCTTGGATATCTAAAATGACACTTGTGATAGGTCAGAGTAAATGTAAGGACGTTTAGTAATCGTTACTGGCTGATGATCTGGACAGTTAGATGGAAATCTCCAAAAGTCGCTTCATTTTGCCAGACAGCGAAAATCTGCGAAATTCGCGTTGTTTTAGGTCCGTTTGATCTTTTATGAACATACCCCTGGACAAGTCAAGAGCAAGCTTCCAAATATGTAGATTTTTTGTTCCTCTGAATGAAATGCATCGGCCAAATTATTTGACTAACTCGATCTCCATTAGAACAAAATGTCTGTCAAACCGTTTGTCTTTAAATGTTTCTTAGAGACAACGAAATGTATTAATGCATGAAATTCGAAACATATTGTGCCAGTATCATCAGATTTTCAAATAACACAATAAATACATACATTCTCTCAAATTTCCGACACCGTCGTGTTTCCGGGGGTGTCTCTGTAACACCAGCACGAAGCGGGCCCCAGTGCTTATGCTTACCGTAAGAGCCGTCTAAAATGAAGATGTTTTGCCTACTCTTTCTTACTATCGATCCTGTGTTGTCCCTGTTCCTGATGTGCCTCTTGCACATCACATAGCGCTGTGGCTGAAATATTGCCTCCTGCAATGTAAAAATCGATTTCACTCACTCACTCAAACTTCTCCCGACGGGGGTCCCCTGGCGCCATCACTGAGCATCATAGATTTTTTAAGCTGAATAGCAAAACAAAACAAATGTAGTAACTATCTAACGATGCAATTACAAACGAAACAACGGTTTTTATGCAATAAATACTATTGCATAAACCATTCAGTGATGTAGATAGATGATGACATACACTCTCTCAAAAAAGAAACGCAACCCCTATATTTTCAAGATGTTTGTCTCAATATTCAAGTTATTTTAACACATTTATTATTGAAGACAACAATATGAAATTTAGCATGGTGGCAGTACAGTTATGCAAGTTTAAGTCCAGACTTCGACAGTTCTCTCACTAAGATTGACTTGACGCAATGGGGCGTCTTTCTCAGTACCTCGTATGAGCGCCACGAGCTGCGATCACAGCATTACACCTCCTAGGAACAGAACGGATTAGACGCCGGATTCTTTCCTGAGGGATTATTCTCCACTCCTCCTGCAGTGCAGCAGCTAGTGCATCCAACGTCTGCGGCGACGGTGTACGTGCACGTACTCGTCGGTCCAGATAATCTCAAAGATGTTCGATTGGGTTGATGTATGGTGATCGGGGGGGACCATGGTAACACGTTGACGTTAGAATTCTGAAGAAAATTCACTGTTGCATGAGCAATGTTCGTCCGGGCGTTGTCGTGTTGATAGAGCTCTCTCTGTTGGTCGATAATTGAAGATGAGTCTGTAAGACCTCATTGATACAGCGCTGGGCTGTCAAATTGCCACGAATGATCACCAAGTCTGATCTTTGATTATAAGACATGGCTTCCCACACCATGACGTTCCCTCCTCTAAATGTGTCGACCTGCCGAACACAGTTCGGGGCAAAACGTTCGTTTCCTCTTTTATAAACACGCTGTCTTCCGTCACGGCGTTGTAAGGGAAAACGTGATTGGTCACTAAACCAGACGCGCCGCCGGTTTCTGATGGTCCATATCCGAACGTTGGTGCACCACCTGAGTCGTTGGCGTCGATGTTCTTGGCGTAAAACAGGTCCAATAAGTGGTCTTCTTGCACGTAGACCGGCCTCTCGTAGACGGTTCCAAATTGTTGTCCGGACACTCTTCCCAAACCTGGCACATGTGTTGCAGTGACGGTAGGTGTGGCTAGCCGATCACGTAGGTGGGTGACCCTGATGAATCGATTCTGAGGTGGTGTGGTAACCCTTGGCCTACCACTTCTGGGGCGATCTTCAGTTGCATGAAACTGGGTGTATCGGCTCCAAAGTCGGAAAATCGTTGTTTTTATGAACATTGAGGTGTCGGGCAACGTTTCCAAAGCTTTGTTCGGCCTCAAGACGACCAATGGCGATATTTCGATCTGCAGCATTGAACCGTGGCAAAATCGACCATGTCTTTCGGTGAAAATGATAGAGTGAATCGCTAATCAACACGTGCTTTTATAAACTCCTACTTCTACTGCTCTTTCCATGAATTGCACGTGCACGAGGCTTTGGCATGGGCCACGTAAAACTTTTGCTCCCTATGATTAAAGTAACAATAAAATGCCCTTGTGCACGAACATTTGTCTGTTTGGGCGCTTACGTTAATAAACACTGTACATGGTATAAGTGCATATCAGAAAAATTGTATTTACAATTAATATTTTTCTTCTTGGGGTTTTCTCACATTTTCAGACTGGGGTTGCGTTTGTATTTTGAGAGAGTGTTTATTAAATATAGATTTTTTAAATATATTTTTTTATCGCAGCTAATTACCGACAAACTATTTATATTTAAGAAATACGTTGAAATGTTTATGAAAATTTGTAGCGCCCTTGATATTTGATACATTTCTTTTAATTACATTTAAGAATATGTAATTACAGAAACAAACTCAACCATATCCTCATCAATCCCACCCTTTCCTGGAAATGAAATGTCAAAAGGTCACCCTCTTAGTCCCAAAAACTAATTTCCGCAATGAATTCTGAAAAATATATTCAGCTATTGCAGTTGTGCTGACAAAAACAAACATTTTGCAATTTCAAACAAATCGCAACTCTTCCAGCTACTCTTCAAAAGCATTTCATCTTCCATGCATACAGACAAGATGCATTATCTTTATTGGGCTATACATATGCATTTCCAATTTCTTTCATTGATTGGATTTAAACGATCAATTTATTTTCCTTTAAAGCCTTTTTCAGCTATTCAGTGATGGTATGGATTAAATTATTTTTTACTATATCTGTTCAGAGTATTGATCAATATGTAAATCAATATCAATATGTACTGAGCCCCAAACGAAACGTCCGTTGATACTGGACATTGAAAGCTTTATTTTGAAAATTGCAGTGCATTACATAGACACACTGACGGAGGCCCAGTCTTTGTATGTGTACCCTTCACTGTTGGCCGAGTTGCACCACACAATGCTCAGGAATGGGCAGTGCAAGTCAATACTCATGCTCGAAATCCAGGGTATAATAACTTCGCTGGCGTCAGTCATTTTACCCTGGATGTACTCCTATTCACCATAGTCGTTTTGTTTATGGGTAAGTCCAAATCTGCTTAATATAGACAACCAATGAAATGTTGCATTCACTGCACGAGAAGTTACTCTTGAGAAATTTAAACCCATTACGCCTTTCAGTTAAAAGTCAGCTTGTTTTACGTGGCCTTTTCCCCCTATTGTGCGACGTAAAATAGGCTGACTTAATTACGCCTTTCCTTCGCCGAGTGTTGGAGAGAAGCGCCACATGATTGGACGCAAGCTTTTGCTATGGAAGCTTCATTGATTGGTCAAAACGACCGCCTCGAGACGATCGTCGTGAATAGGAGTGATTCCAGGGTATAATGACGGACCCTGGCGAAATCATTGCACCCTGGATTTCGAAGATGGTCAACACCGTCTATGACCACGATTGGCCATCTTCGGTACAAGGAGAGCAATAGACAGTTAATAAAGGCCATTGGGATCTATACTGACATGAAAAAGAAACGATACCAATTGATTTCAGCTATTTTCCCTTACTTCTTTATGTCATAGTTGATGAAAATGATGCCTGTATTTCAATGATTGTAATATGATTGGCATTGCGTCATTGATAAACCTTTCTAATCTTTAAAGGGATATATCTTATATCCAACGTATTTGCGAATTTATTCAGCGGTCTCTCTACAGGGGGCAGACGGTCCCAAGATTTTGACAAAATTACTCCGAATTCGGAAAACAACGCCCCAAGATTAGGGCAACAGGTGCGTCAATGTTGTTTTGTTTTGGGCTTTTCGGATTTACCAGAGGGTCACTTTTCGGAAAAGAAGGTCGCTGCCCCCCTCCCACCCCAACACCAAGAGTTTCCATACGCCCATGCTCGGGAGCCAAGGGCAAAACGTATCGGAATCGTGATTTGATGGTTAGGTCGCGAGTTCGATCCTTGTCCGTACTTTCTTCCACTTGTCCCAGTCGGCCCAATCTTAAATGCGCATAAACGCCGTCCTGTGCCAACAGCCACCCCCCAGGAAGGGAAACTAATTCCAATACAGCATTGAATAATACAGAGCTATTAGTAGGCCTATTATCTCATGGATGTCTAAACTGAAGGTTGCGGAGATTGTCTTTAGGAAGCAATCAAGAGTGGCGCACATTAAACAGTAGGAGGAATACTAGTTCTATTTGTAGTCTGATGAAACATCCGTCGTCTCTGCCAGATATCAGTGAAACGAATTTTATTGCCAGAACAGAAATTACCTACTGTGGTAACGTTGTCATCCAAGTACCGTATATCTTTTAATAAGACTCTTATCGGCGCCTGGCTTGAGCTTCGATTAACATACGCGCTGGGTTGCCTAGTAAAAGTAATGTTTACCTACAGACAGTTGAAGTTATACTTATCCGAATGCCACTGTGTATAACTTACAGTAAAACTTCACGGGACAATGGAATATAGTTTACTTATCCGATTTTTGATTTTTTAATTTATCCGGCAAGCAGCCACAATAAGAAACAGAAAAAAGGACGTGAAATTACTGGGCTGGTTTCTCCCTATCAGATTGCACACCAACACGTTGGAAACCACACAAATCTGTATATGGACAGTTGCAATACACACGACCATAATGAAAACACTGTAAACTGGGTATTGTGTTGAGTCATTTAGTGTTAATTGGGAATATCACTGGTGTATTTTTACTTATCCGATGACATTAACTCATTCAATTCATTGAAAATAGTTTTTCTTAAGCGATTTTACTTATCCGTATCAAAATAATGAGAAATAAAGAAAACAACGCGCAGGGACCAAAGACATTTGTTTACTTATCCGGATTTTACTTATCCGGATGTCACTGTTTATACGCGGCATCATAACTTTATTTTGATAGTGCAGTTACAGTATGTGGTCATAAACGATGGCCCCAACCGTAAGCGCGGGGCCCTCTATTGAACGCCGGACCTAGCGTCGGTTCTTGCAAAGAGCTGAAACAAATGAAAGAAGGGTCCAGAGGGTTATTAGAGAAAATATGGTAGTTTCTATGAATTGCGTAGCATTGGTCTGCGTTGATAAGGCTTGGATCTTCACATTAAGTTGTCTTTACTACTTTCTTAAGACAACGGATAATGGTCATAGTACAGTGAAACGCAAGATGGCGAAGCAATGATCGTAACAGGCCCTGGGTACCTGCTAAATACTTTAGGCTGCGTTCATAAACGCAATGAACCTACTGGTATCCTAAAGAGCCAAACCCTGCGCCGTGACCTCACGGAATATGCAAGACACACCAACTAGATGTACTGTGATTTCTACGCTAACTTATTTTACATGTAAACTCTTTGGAGATGTATACGGTGTAAAACTCAGTGCTTAAAATGTGCAAAATACATCAAATTATACTGAGAAGTAAAGTAACGCTACAACCCTAAGTGAGTTTTGTAAAAATAGAACTAAACTTGTCAAAACTGAAAAAAGATTTAATATGAAGACATGCCATTTAATTTTATGCATACACATTATGAAGCAAACAGTCTCACATAATTAACATTAATCTGCATCTTATCACAAATTTGGATTTAAAAAAAAGTTGGCATCGTTTCGTTTGCACCTGAATTTACTTCGTTATGAAAAATGATAAACTACCATAAATGTGCATATAAAAAAAATAGACAAATATTACAAACAAATTTAAATATACTGCCGGGCAAAAGAACCGATACAAGGATTTTGAGAGACTACTGAATAAATTCGCAATTGCGTTGGATATGCAAGAGATATCCATTCAAGATTAGGAAGTTTTTTCAACGACATATTGTCAGTCACATTACACTCGTTGAAATCCTAGCATCCTTTTGACAGAAAGACGTAAAGGAAAACAACTGAAATCATTTGGCATATTTTCTTTTGCCCGGCAGTGTAGTATAATTTCGATTTCATGTGACCCATTTTATGACCCACTCATTTCGGAGACGCTCGCAGGTCACTCGAGATTATATTTGGGAGCATTAAGATTATTCGTTTTTTTTTGCTGGTGTAACCAGGAGCACAGAAGCACACGCAATGTCGCTTTTTTCTACATTGGAAAGTAAATTAACTGTTTCGGGTGACAAATAACTGCAATTGCTTGATGTTATACATGTATTCTGATGGAAACAAATAAGGTAACGAAAGTACAAATGAGTCACTCTGGTTTACTGACGATGCATATAACATCTTGCATATTTTAATCAGCTATGTTAGACAAGAACCGTCAGTATTTGGTGTGTCCTGCATATGACTACTTGAAATCGACGTGAACACTTATTATATACTTAATCGCAAAAGAGACGTCACCCTATTCAAATCTTGCTAATGTACGTTTCATCTTAATTTCCAATAATTTTTCTCTTTTGATATCCTTGGTAGACCTGGTTTGAAGCCAGTGGTCAGGAAAA
>JAUELE010264318.1:0-10237 GCA_031471655.1 Diodora aspera | reverse complement strand
GGCATTTACATAAGCAGATAATGCTTGTTTGCCAATCCAAATTTCAATTTGTTGAAATAAAATATGTTTAAACTAACATAATATATTTTTCTGGCAAGCCATTCTGAAACACGAAATATGGTGGGTACATTTTGTGTTAAATATATAACTTTAACTATAATTCAGACATTATGTGTAAGTATTTGGCTAATGCATAAGCACCATATTTACTGTGTCACACCCGATGAAAAGGGATTGAATTTTCATTTTGCAAAAACGCCGCTATTCCCTTTGTTGGTCTTCCGACAATTTCAGATAATTGGCAAAGCGAATTATTTCATTCGCTGGTTCCCAAGATCACGAGACTTAATGTCGGATTAGATCGATATCGCAGGCCAATATTTCATCTTCAGGCTGTGCCGGAAACTCGAAAGTAACGCATTCTCACTCGGGGTTAGTTACAGGTAGACCATTAGTATAAGGGATTGCTACGTTATAAGTGATGCCGTCATCCATTCAGCTGAAGTTGCCTACTTCGCTGGTTCCCGTCTCTCGTATAAACTGCACAGCATGTGTCATCTCAATACGGCAACACGTCTTTACATTCTCCTATTAATATGCATTGTTATATCTATATGAATACCAAAACAACTGGTAAGCAATTCAAGGGCAATAGAAAACTATAGACGCGAAAAGGATCGACCAATGAAACCAATTGTCTCTTGTGTCCGCTCTGTACCGGTGCTAATCTTAGCTAGAGAGTTTATTTCGGTTAGGCCAAAGGCCAAATTCAAAATGCAGATTATTCATACAAAAATAAATGAAGCAAGCTGTTTTTTTATTTCCCCAACCTCAACCCACACCCCAACCCACCCACAGAAACAGTCGACCTATTGCTAAAATTCATAGTGTCGATACAGGAGATCAAGGATTGTTGTTTGCATCAGTGCAATAGTAAATATCTGTACATAAATTACAAGTCATATTTGCATCGCTCCTTTAGTATGTAATAAACACATTTGGCCAGGTTGTAGACTATTTGCCTGTCCGAATTTTGTAAAAGTTGAACAAAGTTGAGCATGCTCGGCCTAGATAATGATTCCCTTGGTAGGTATCGTAGTCTAAAATGAGTGTATGTAGGACATATAAACAAGACATAATACTCGCCCTCTACTTCGTTTAAACAAAAAGGACATAAGCGTCTCTCAAGCGGGATTTTAGGTTTACACATCTTCCTTTTTCAATCATCAAAGTCTAAGTCTAAACTTTGGTAATGCCACTCTGAATTTAATATTATCTATTTCTGCTAGGTATTTTTCACGTGAAAGAGAATCTTTAATATGTAAATATAATCGTTTATCACTCAAAGATGACAAGTTATGTAACCAAATCTATATTGGTGCAGTGTATCTTTCAACAGTGTAACCCAGGTTTAAATTTGTGGGCTTTCGTGTGACAGGTTTACCAGGGCATCATGTATAACACTAGTGTACCTAGCTGGGCTTCTCGTAATCTTAAACCAATAGTTTATTATTCTGGGAAGTCTCAAAATCATCAGGGAATACACTCGCATTTCACCGTAAAGAAAAGGTGATGGTGTGGACTGTTTTATTCTTAATAGTCTTTTAATGTACTTCAAGTGAACTTTCTCAATACCTTGGCACTTCCATGAATCCCCATACCTCACAACCATAAGAAAGTATTGGTAGTATTATGGATTTAAACAAGTCATATTAATTGCAAACAGATATGTAGGGATTTGTAGTCGTTACCCTATACAGAGAGAATGGTGCTTTCGAAGCTTGTTCAGATAAAGTTCGTTGAGCCTGTGAGTAGCTACCAGACGTAGTAAACACTAAGCCAAGGTACTTAAAATTATTTACCACCTCCAAATGTTGTCCATTGTAGGACCATCTTTCATTTCTTACGATGCGTCCCCCTTTTCTAAACACCATTACTTGTGGTGTTTGTGTGTTCACTGTTAAGCCCCACTTTGTGCAGTACACGTTCAGTAAGTCTAAACCTTGCTGCAGACCCACCACAGTTGTACTAAATACAGCCATATCATCTGCAAATAAGAGTAGCAGCATGCGGATATGTGACACCAGTACCCCTAAGTCAGGGGCATGTGATAAATCTTGGACTATGTCGTTCAAAAATAGAGAAAAAAGAATTGGGGACAAATTTTCTCCCTGTCTTACACCGAGACTAGACTGAAAGAAATCCGAAACGGTATTGCATGAAAGTCTGACACATGACTTAATATTGTCATACATGTTGCGAAAAAGTTGTAACATATTAGAACTAACCCCGAGCACAAACAACTTGTGCCATAGTGCTTGCCTATTAACATAGTCAAAAGCTTTACGGAAATCGACAAAGGCAGTGTAAAGCTTTAGCCCTTTGCTAAAGGCCAGGTTAATTAGCCCATGAAGAAGAAATATACAGTCAACTGTGCTATAGCCCTCTCTAAAACCTGCTTGCTCCTCTATAAGCAGTGAATATTTATTTAGCCAAGTGTTTAACCTGATATTTAAAATGCTAGTGAATAATTTGCCTACACAAGAAAGTAAAGTGATACCCCTATAATTATCTGGTATGGTTTTACAACCCTTTTTGTGAATAGGTATAATAACACCCTTAGTCCATTCAGTTGGGAATATCCCGCTTGTAAGAATCTTATTAAATAATTTAACAAATGTAGGTAGCAACACAACTTCACCATGTATGATAAACTCATTTACTATTCCATCATACCCTGCTGATTTATGCCCTTTCAAGTTATGGATAGCTTTCTTGACTTCTAGCTCGGTAATCTCAGTATCCAGCTCCTCGATCCATCTCTGAGTGTTATCAGCATCAGAGCGACTTATTTCTTCCACCACAGTATTAGCAAGCGGGGGTGCATCGTCAGGAAGATTCAACTTTTTGAAATAATCAAAAAAATTGCAACCACCATGGTCTGAACTAATTGGGTCTAGTAACTTAATTTTTCGCCAAAACCTCTTATTGTCACATTTACTAAGCCATGTTAATTCTTTTCCTACCGACTTTAGGTAGCTCTTCTTTTTTGACCTACATTTTCTGCGAAAGGTATTCCTACACTGGACTAAATTCCGCCGGTCCTCATCACTCCCAGTCCCGCTAAACTGCAATTCTGCAGTCTTGAACTCTGACCTTGCCTGCTTACACTCCTCGTCGAACCAGGGATTAGGGCGTGCTGCACGTGTCGAGACACCTCGGTTCATCACGTGATCTTTACCAGCTGCCTGAATGACATTTGTCAATCTGGCGACACACATGTCAATTTCATCTTTATTTACGTTTGTTCCATCTAAAATATCACTAATTAAATCCAATTCCTGGCCTATCTCTGCATTCATTAGTGCATCAGTGTACTTTCGCAGCTTATACTCTTTCCATTTAAATAAGTTAATGTCATTCTGGTTCGTTACAGCCTGTGTATACTCAGTGTTAATTGTGAGTGAAATATAACTGTGGTCAGAAAACTCAACTGGGGGACTAATACTAAAACTACTAATGATAGGTAAAATATCAATAGGGGCTAATACATAATCAATAAGACTACTTCCTTGCTTGTTACAAAAAGTAAACCTGCCTACCCCCTTGTCGTTTGCCTACTCTGCCATTAATAATTCTAATTTTGTGAGACTTACAAAAGCTAAAAAGTTGCCTCAGTTGCCTATTACGAAATTTATAGCACATCTATTAACACGTAGTTTGTGAATATTAAACATTGTTGGCTTGAAATTTGTATTTTTAAATTGCACTATTAATTGAAAGATGGCCTACATACCTTTGATCTCTCTCTGTCGATGATGTGGCGAATAGATGTTGGAAGATCAGTGTCAATGGAAAGTATGGCAACTTGCTCCATTTTCTGGCACGGTTTGACCAAAGATTCACAGCTCCTTTATTGGTTTACTGACCCAAAGCTGTAACGTTAAGATAAGTGTCTATACTCTCTTTCGTGTATCTTTGCTTTCGCTTTCTATCAGATTATTGTGTTTGTAAACAGGCCGTATGTTCCTGACACATACACTCAATTAGAAATTCAATGTTTGCGTAACCCAATGTTATAGATAACAGTAATAGGATTGTTAAGTGGAATCCTATCTTTCGGTTTATGTTGTGTTCATTGAATATACCCAAACGCAAACGAAACGCAAGCAGTTCTCTATTAGTTGGATAGTATAAATGATCACGGAGAAAAACGAGCGAGTGACACTTGACAGTACCCACTACAGTTGTGTACATGGAGTGCTCAAGTCTGTTAATAATGTTCATATGAATGGTCCTGCAAACATTCAAGATGGCTGTTTGAAACTGATCAGCAGTTGTCGGCCGTAGTCGCACATCGTTGAGCCGTCTCTGGATTGTATCCCAATAATGTTCAATGGGGTTGAGATCAGGACAAGCGCTGGCCAGGGCAGAACACGAATGTTATGCTGCTGGAGAAAGTCCTGGATGACACGAGCTGTATGGGGACGGGTGTTGTCCTGCTGAAAAATGTGTTGCTGGTGTCGAGCAATAAATTCTACAACCTGTGGTGGGAGCACTTTAGACGTCGTACCGCTGAGCAGTGACGCCATTCCCACGACCAGGTTCAATGTTCTGGAAGACAACTGGACCACGGTGCTGATTAAGAACTATGCCAGCCCATATCATGACGCTTTGAGCGGCCCATGCTTCCCTCTCCAATACACAACCATTAGCAAACCGTTTTCCTCTGCGTCGCCATATCCTGATCCTGCCATCACCATGGGAAACACAAAATCGGCGTCCATCAGAGAAGATGACGCGTCTCCAATCACGATGGCGCCACTCTTGCTTGGCGATTGCGACGTGTAAGAACTGTCATGTCACCGGGACATGACAGTGTCACGGCTGATGGGTCGATTGTGTGTCCCTATGGTATGTCCGGCAGACTGACTGGTCGTTGGGAACATGTCACGAACATGGCGCTAATGAAGTAGCCTATTTTGGCGTGGAGTGGTGACTTTGGGTCGGCGGCTGCGTGGACGGTCATCAATGCTGTGCTTGGTGACGTAACGGTCTTGAAGGCGCTAAATGGTGGTAATGTGGACGCTGTTGTGGTTGACAATCGCCTGGATGGGCTGTCCAGCTTGCAGGCGTCCGATGACATGGTGCCCGTTATTGGGTTAGTCGTGGCATTTTCTAATACTCTCACTCTTACCGGAGTTGAATGGTTAACGTAAATTTCCTGCACATTGTATACCCTCCGCTGATGGGAAATTTACAATGTACGTGTATAATGTGATTTTAATGACACACCCGTGAATCCTCATTGCATGCAAATTCAGAAGGTGCGTTTTGACGCTGTGTACCCGGGAGCGTTGGTAGAGGCATGGTATGCTCATAAAAACAATTCCTACCCACAACAACGTGTATACAACCTTGACGAGTGCCAAGAGTACATGAAAATAACTGCGATAAACCATTTGCAGTTCTAACACATGCTGATAAGTTGCTGTACATAGAAGCAATAATATTAAAATATTTTCCAGATACTCCAACTTGTTGAAGTGAATCTAAGAGGATATCATGCTTCAGGGTGTCAAAGGCCTTTGAAAAATCAATAAAAACACAATAAAATCTGCCTTTTCTTTTACATGAGTACTTTGTTGCAATAGCTTGAAGTGTAAATATATGATCTATGGTAGAATATCCAGGTCTAAAACCTGCTTGAGATTCACTCAGTACATTATTACTTTCACACCAGTTTTGTAGCCTGTGGTTTAAAATAGATGTAAACACCTTGCATAGTGAATCTATAAGAGAGATACCTCTATAATTGTTTGTGTCAGATTTATTTCCTGATTTATAGAGAGGACAAATTATGCTTTTACCCCAGGCACTTGGAAACTGTCCAGTATCAAATATTCTGTTAAACAGAACAGTAAGAATGGGTGAAATGGATTTGTTTGAAGCTTTTAAAAACTCATTAGGAATTCCATCTAGTCCTGGTGTTTTATTATTAGGTAACTGTTTGATGTGTGTGAGAACTTCTTGAACTGTGATTGGTTGATTAAGTGTATGATTTTCATCTGTAGAGTGCATGTGCTGTGAGGGCTGAGTATTGTTACCTTTAGACAACACGGACTGAAAGTGATCAAACCATTGTTGACATGATATTTGTTGTGAAATGCCACTGGAGAATCTACTTTCTTTAATAATTTTCCAGAAAAGTCTTGGCTCTGTTCTAGCTGAAACTAGCCTTTCCTTTTGTGCCTGTTGGTACTCTTGTTTTTTATTTGCAAAAGTAATTTTGAATAAACGACGTAGGTGTCTGAAAGTACTAATATCCCTGTTATGATCTCTGTGTGCTCGAAGTGCAGTATATTTCTCATGTTTAATTTGCTCAAGCTCAGTGTCCCACCACGGGGGTTGAGGGTTGTTTTTAGGAGTGAATGC
This sequence comes from Diodora aspera, assembly GCA_031471655.1. Taxonomy (NCBI): domain Eukaryota; kingdom Metazoa; phylum Mollusca; class Gastropoda; order Lepetellida; family Fissurellidae; genus Diodora; species Diodora aspera. The sequence goes on along the minus strand of JAUELE010264318.1, from coordinate 3,802 downwards.
ACCAGTGTAAAGTTTCTTTGTGTGTTCTGCAGCCTCATGAATAAAGTCAACAAGAGCTCCTAAAGCGCTATCAATATCAGTATTTGTCATGTTATATAATGCATGCTGTACATCATTAAAAGTATTTGTGAACTTATCTAAAAAGGTGTTATCTGTGTCTCTACTCCACATATACTTATACCACTTTACACTACTAGTACTACCTTGCTGTGTATGGCCTTGTGGCTGAGACTGTGGGGTGACAGGGTCATTAAGACTACATCTGTTTACATCCAAGTCAAAGGAGCAATACAAGGGAAAGTGGCAAGAGTTGTCTCTTGTACCAACACCAAAATCAGTGACATGCGGAAACAAGGATGAAGAGGCTATCATGTAATCTACCACACTAGCCCCATTATGAGTAACACATGTAAATTCTCCCCTCGAATCCTGAAATAATCTCCCATTGAATGTGTGAATGCCATACGTACGACAAAGTTCTGCACGTTTAACCTCATAATTGTTAAATTTTACATTGTCTTTGGATGATCTGGGTGTATCAAATAAGTCACTCGGATAATCATCTGAATCATACAAAAAATCTAAATTATCATCATGAATAAAGTCAATAAAATCCTTCATCCGGGCGTTTAGATCCCCTGCCAAATACAAGTGTTTATCCGGATGATCGGTTGATATCATAAACAAATAGTCCTCTAGTACCGACATACCGTCACATCCACTATTTTTGTAAATAGGAGAGTCCTCGGGTGAAAGATATAGGAAGACAAATATTGCGTCTTTGTCCCACGATAAACGAGTGGCACGCAACAGCAGCACAACACAGTTCTCAAAACAGTCGTACATTCTGCTTAATAAGTAACTTTCGTACAAAGACAGTGATGCCTCCACTATATTTTGCCTGTACATAGAAATATGTAGGCCTTCTGAAATGGGTTGTTTGACTTGAGTCTTGTACAAGTGCTGTAACTCCTAAATGACCCATCAAAGATGTCTATTTTCATATTCAGTCAACATTGCTATGGTGAGAATATGTATCTAACACAAATGTTGTTCATCATAACATCAATACCTTCTGAGAAAGCTGTCTTCATTGCACTACATACGCAATAAGTCAATAAAAGCAGTCGAGGGCTATAACTCTGTAAATAATTCACCCAAGGCGCTAATTTACAAACTCAATCAACATCAATATTGACAACGTGTGTCAAATTTCATTGATGTATCTACAATAATTTCCGAGAAAAGCTGTATAGAGCACAAGTGTAACGGAATGACGGACGGAAGGAAGGACGAACTCGATTCCAATATCGCCCGCTAATACTTCGTGGCGGGGGATAATAATATATGCAGCAGAGGTGTGTCAGATGGTCCTGGCACAGTCACTCCCTGAGGGATAATCATCAGCTCAGGGTCCCTTGGTCCACCATGCGCAAACCACACAACAACTGAGACTTGCTCCCCTTTAAATGACAAACGGTGGTTGCAATGAGGACCTCAAAATGCTTCTGAATAATTATTATCTTATGTTTACATCCAGATCGCCCCTTCATGGTGGAGTTTGACATGTCAGACGACATGATCACATTAGAAGAGAACCAAACTCTGAATATAACCTGTTCAGCTCACTGCAATCCCGAATGTGACATTCAGCTTTCACTGGACGGTAACACCACTGGAAGAGCGAGCGGCAAAAGACGAGCAAAATTGACTGTGGATGCAGTGCAGAGAAGCATGAATGCAGTTGTCATTTGCAAGGCTAGCAACACACACGGAAGTAAGACAGAGACAAAGGAAGTCAACGTGACGTGTATCTATTCCAAGAGTAACTATTTAAACAGTCATAGACCAAACTTTAATTCAAGAACTTAACCCAAAATTAAATACAATTGTAGTAATCTAATTGCAGCATCCGTACCAGCAGTGGTAGTTATAGTAGTAGTAATGGATGCGATTTACAAAATATGTCTATTGGTTTAACTGTTTCGTCAATTTAAGATCCTCCAGACATCAAAGGCATAACAGGAAATGGTCAGGCTGAAAGAATAGAAGTCAATGTTGGTGACAGCATCACATTTGTGTGTATGGTGGATGCCAACCCCAGTCAGCGGGTGATATTGGTCCGGGAAAACGACAGCAAGATGATTGGAAGAGCAAGCTTGATTTCCTTTAATGGAAACAAGTACAATCTGACCATGGAGTTGTCAAATGTAACAGACGTCGACCATGGGGTTCTCTACATCATAGCTGACAACAGTGTTGGACATTCCAGCCAGAGCGTTGATGTTAAAGTAAACGGTAAGAATAATGTTGGGATTTGTTCCGATTTAGTTTACTATGCAGCAAAGAAAAAGTATGGAGATTTACTGATTAGTTGCGTGTTGCTTGATTGAATTGAAGAGTAAAACATGTTTCTTTGAGGCACTCATTTACATCTGAACATCTTATCGCCAATCCAATGACGGGCCAGATTAACATTCACACACACTTGTGATGCCAACAATTCGATGGGGTTACTTTAACATTATTCTAAGTGTGACTGTGGTATTACAATCAGATAGGAAAAAGTACATAGCTGTTTGAGAGTAATCGTTCTTACATTCGTTGACACATTCTGAACTCAATGACGAGTCTGAAGCAGAAGGTTGGTGATTTTTCAGTACTATACGCCGTATACAGTGCAGGTTTTTTAATAATTGAACATTGATTTTGTATAACACTGAAGAAGTAGAATTGTTTTCATGGAAAATGTAATGAAAGCGTAGACTATTATTAAATCAAAATTGCTTAATTTGGACCATAATTTCAGTTTCAATTGGAGTAAGAAATGTCTCCGTGCACCTCGAGAAGTTCCAACCAAATGAAAATTGTTGTATGCATTATATAAATTATACCGCATTGTGTTACCTTTGATGCGTTTTCTTTAATTATTAAACCACGATATTAATGACACTTTTGCAATTATAGGTACTTTGCAAGTAACCCTGCTAACATTAGTCATGGCGACTACCGCCGGTTCAATCGCGTTCATCATGCTCCTAATCATGACAGTCTACTGGTTGAATAGACTCTTTTGGAGAACAGGTAAGGCTTCGTGCAAGCATTGTTTGTTCAAGATGAGAAATTGGTTGATTCGTCTGTGGTGTTCACGTGAATGTGTTACCGAATGTTGTTGTTGGAGGTTATAAGCTTTTGGCGACACAGCAGCAGTTTGTTATGAATCTGTCTGGTACTTTGCCAAAAAATTAATACTCTTCTTAATACTCAATGGATTTAATATGTTCAATATCGTTTTCACAAGCAAACTTGAATTGCACGCGAAGTAATGACGTCGATATTCCACCCCAATGTAACTACATGTATTCCGGAAAGACACTACTTTGTGTTTATGCTACACATATACTTCTGGCGTCGTTGCCCATTCACTTGTTAAACCTGTTCATACACATTTCTGGAGTCACTCCTCCCCACTGAGCTGCAGTTGAAGCTATTTATGGTAAAGGACATTTGGCGTGGTTTCTGGGAGGACACCCACACATATCGCCTCCTACATACAGTGATCCAGAGACGTTGCGTCCAAGCACAGCGGATTTTCTTATTTTACACACTGGCTCTTTTGTTCTGACCGAGTAATTCATTTCCCATACCAACCCGCATTTTCCGCGTGCACGGGTTAGTACGGTGATGAATACCTTACCTGTACCACATGAACACCCCGGCACGTACTTCTATGAACACCCCGGCACGTGCGCAGGTAGTTCACCTCAGCAAGCACTTTTACACTGTGGTGAGCAATATTTCA
>JAUELE010264307.1:0-10238 GCA_031471655.1 Diodora aspera | reverse complement strand
CCACCCCCCCCCCCCCCCCCCCAAGAAAAAAACCCAAAACAAACTCCGAGGGTGCCCATACGCCCATGATCAGAAGTATACCCTTTAGTCGTTTCCAATCAGGAAATATAACCCATATAATACCACATTCCCTTGTACTGTATTTAATAGATTCGTGTTTATATTGTGCAGTGTGACTATTTTGTTCTTGGTATCATCATTACACATAAGTTTTCGATGCAATGGAAACCCGACCGAGTGGAGCAAATGAGTCCTGCCTCCATGGCCCCTCGCCAGTAGAATTAAGAAGAAGATTGGTAACATTATTTGAAATTTGAAATGCAGCATTTTAAGAGTTCATAAACCGGTATGGACTGTATAATGTTTGTCCGAAGACGAGCTGGGAATCTTTCTGCTCACACAGTAAGCATGGAAGATCGACACAATACACCAGTGAAATAAATCTAAATTAAAGTGTATAAATGTAAAGCAGAACATTTTGTTTGGAACAGTAACACATTAGAGTTGACTTGGTGAACGTAGGCTTCTTCATTTTGATTTTACGTACATTACAACGGAAACGAAGTTCCGGGAATTTCAATTTGAGTTCGTCTGCTACACCAAAGAATATGTCAGGAATTGGAGCTAAAGTAATAAATGCCTGGTCAAGGTGGCGTAAATTTGACGATCTGACGGGCTTTGATTAAAGTCAACTCAATTCACGCGGAGTTTATTGAGAACCCGAATCCATTGCCGATAGCATCACACCATTTTATTTGGGAGAATCCATTTCGTCTTGGAGGGAAGCTGATTGATGTATCGATCAGGCAGACGACGGTTCCAAAGGCATCGTCGTCAGCACGGATCTGGCCATTTAAACGTGAAGCACGGAAAAGGCTAGCAGGAGTTATATGGAAGAATCCAAGGAGACAATAGGTAGTCAATCTAATGATTGATTGGACGGTACCACTGTTGAGATCTTGAGGGAACACAGACTATTGATCTGGTATCAACATAGTTCTTCCTTCCTCACGATTATGGCGTGTTGATGAGAGGGAGAAGGGACGAGGGAGGGAAAGACCTGGAGCTCTTGTCTGGATCAATCCAGTAGGACCAGCAAGTCTTTTCACATGGAATGCAATACCGTTTCAGGAACACACCACCTCTGTCGCTGTTCTCAGTGACATGGTCTGATTTGTGCACTGCTGATATTAATACAGTCAGGCATTGGGAACTGCTGGGCTGTATATGAAGAGCCCTCGACAACGCTGTCAGTCTGCTCCTTGTGAGCAGACGATACTTATGTAATTTGGAGCTTAAACTGAATGCTGGAATCATTCAAGGATGAATGATAGAACTCTGCACCTGACACTTGACTAGCAGACGACAGGAACAGGAAATTGAACCGTTGTACAGTTGTGCCAAAATAGTCCAACGTTTCCGTTTGGTGGTATGTGGTATGTTTTTGTTTAATTTATTATCTGATAATACTGTTCACGGACTTGATCCTCTCATGAAACATACGTCTTTGGGCAAGTGCTATGCTGTCAGACTTTGGTAAATATATGCAACTGGCTGTGATCATGATCACCTGTGTGGATCGTCACTCCTGAGAAGACTGTTCTGCACAAGGAGTTCATGGACTAACCCCACGATTTGAAGTAAGTAACCTTTATACATATTACGCTGTATTTCACCCATTTTCATCAATGCTTATTTTTAGCAGACGACATTATTGGAAAGCAGACTACTGTGTTATACACAGATTAAATATGTCCTCAACACTCGCTTGTTAATCATCCCCTAAGTCGCCCCAAGTGTGTCAGCACTGCGTGTCAACCGAGAATACTGATACAGGGCTTGGGGAACCCGAGAGAAATCGAATGCATCACGCCATGATGCTTTCGAAAGCTGGTAGTAATAGGACAGTGCGAGATCATTAGTGTAGAGTGATCAACCGAATATGTAATTCGAAGTGAGGTCGCCGGAATGCTCACAACGGCCGCGAAAATGAGTCCCGTCCATCTAAGACAGGACCTCACTATCTCGATCTGTTATGTGCCAGAATCTACATATCTTGACACACATTTCCTCGACGGTAATACGGAAACAATAACTCTCATATTAACGATATGCTAGTATTCATAGAAGTATTACCCATCTGTACATCCTCCAAATTGAACCAATATTCCGATTTGTTAAAACAAGTCCGTTATCATAATTATGCAGCAACAGTATTTCATCGTCACCCATCTGACACCCTTTCTCACACATACACACACCTCACCCCACACACAGCACACATGCGTTTGGCGCTTGACATAGAAGTTCATGACATTTTTGAATGTCATTCACAAAGAGCTCTAAAAGTGTTGAATCCATACAGTCTATTTTGTCCTTGATATCTGAACTAGACGTGAACCTGCAGAAGTATGGACAATTGTCTGGTATCCCACTGCGCCGCTGAGGACTCGAACCCATTCTGCTTATCGATTGACAACGAAATCTACTCCATTGTCACGCTAGGAAATCTATTACCTGGCTGTTTTCCACCGATTTCATAACATTCTTAGCTGGAAGCTGAGTTCAGGACACCCATGTTTTCGCCATTGTTCCGAATCAATAGCGAAATCAATGGGAGAACTTACATAACGTACACTTACTGACTATCGTGTACGGCTCGTGGAGCAGAAACTCGGTGCCCAGGATTGCCAATGTACTCATAAACCTGGACATAATCATAGTGCGTGCTCTGTGACATCACCGCGCCGTGATTCTACTTGAATACCTTCTGAAGTTTGCACAGCTTATGTTCATAGTCGGATGCATGCAGGATGTGTTGACAGAGGGGGTCCTGGCTGCATAATTCCAACCTATGTGGAGTTTGCATGGCTGTTATATTATAGCCATAACTATACAGGGGCGGATCCAGGATTTTGGGGAGGGTCCAACATGCAAAATTTCAGTCCCGTCCGGGGTTCGAAGACTCTTTACTGTACAATTTTCCGTATTTGATTTTCAAAAGGGGGATCCGAACCCCCTGGAACCCCCCCCCCCTTGGATCCGCCACTGCGTAACTGCATAGTCCCTGAAGTTTGCACAGCTTATGTTCATAGGCGGATACATGCAGGATGTGTTAGATGGCTGCTTTATTATACCTATATATGATGTTCAAAGGGAGTGAGGGCTACAGACTGTAAAATTTCAGTACATGTGGGAGGACAGAGCTCCAGATAAGCTGCGTATTTGAGTAAAATACTCAATAAAAACGCAAGCAAAATTTAAACGAAGCGTACAAAAACCCAGTCAAATTTAACAAAACCCAATATGTTTGAAAACCGTTGCGTAATTATTCAATAAATCGTTCGCACACTGCGTACCGACCGAAAGCAAATCTGTCAAGAAATAGTATACTCCGGACATAATGTATTTCATTACAACCAACACCAACAATCGTCATGATAAATGCACATTATGCAGCATTATCCATGTGTTTGGATACTTGTGAAGGCTGTTTGTGCAGACGAATGAGAACAGCAGTCTATGCGATTAAAAAAAAAATATATCGCGACATCAGTCGATAATTGCATGCTATAAATTGTTTTGACAAAGCCATTTAATTTTTCCAATAAAAATAGTCTGAAATGCCCAATACAATTGAATCAATGGGAGTAAATACCCAATAGACCAAATCAAGTGGAGTGATAAAAAAGCAGATTACCCACTTAAAAAATTCAAATACCCACTAGCGCTGAAAATGTCGAGAAAAAAACCCAATAGCTCAGAAATTATCTTGAGCTCTGGGCATGGGGTCTGTTTTAGTACACCCATACATGACGGGGGCCCCCCCCCCCCCCCCCCCCCCCCCCCCCACTGGATCAGCCTTTGAAGTGTATTTGTGCCGAAAATAGAACATGAAGCGCTGGTCGGAATGGACATAAATGATGATGCGTCATGGCATGCATTATTCGTTTTACGTTTTCGACGCTTATATATACTGACGTGCACAAGAAGCAATACCAAGCTTTTGAGGGACTACTGAATAAATTCACACGCACGTTGGATATAAAAATATTTCCTTTCAAGGTTAGGAATTTTTATCAATGACACGATGCCAATCAAATTACACTCGTTGAAATCCAAGCATCCTTTGATCAGCCATGATATAAAGACGTAAGGGAAAGTACTTGAAATCCTTTGGTATCCTTTTTTTTACACATCAGTATAGTCCTGAAGTAACATACATATTCAAGCGTACGATGTGTTCAGAGCCAGTGTGGAGTTCCTCTTATTTCACTAATGGGGTGTTCGAGAACTCCAAAATCCCCAGAACTCGTGAGCTTCCACCATAACTTTTTGACACTGTTCCAGGGGAACAAGCCCCGGAACCCCCTAAAATATCTTTCATGGACGATGTTGTGCCTTCTCATCATTTATACAAACCCTGGACCCCCCTGTACAAGTTGCCGAGCTTGTTGTCAACAAAGCTGCCCTTGCAAAGTAATAAACTAACTGACTGTCCCCGAATCAACCCTTTTTTGTATGTTGCGATTTACGTCAAAACTAACGCTTTTTTTGCATGGTCGTAGGGGAAACAACGCTTTAACGTGTTCTTAATACAAACCCGAACAGCTCTTGCAACTAAATGTTAAATTCAAGCGTAATTATGTAACTGTGACACGGGTTTAAAAAAACATGGGTTTAAAAAAGTTTTCTCGCAAACTTGTGTTAAAGCCCCTGGCATGTGTATCTTATTACGGACAAATGCTCCTCGCACGTGCTGGGCCACGCGCAGCTGCTGACGGGAACGTTACGCAATAAACGCAGGGAAAGAAATCAACTTCCTCCCGAGAACTTTAAACTATTCATTAGAGTTCTTCGTCACGCCGCTGAATAAATTCCCCCGCGGCATGCAATTCACCAATCAACACACTAAATATCCTGTAACTGGAGTCACCCCACTAAAAATGTACCTCGTCTCCGGTGACTGACAATTTCTGCTGTTTGGACCCTGGTAATGTGAGATTAAAATCTGCATAAGGTTCGTTTCCGCGACATTTTCTCTGCTGTTGTCACTGCTTATTAAAATGTCGATTTTCTAGCTTTTAATGTCTGCTTTAATAGCCTTGACGAAAGTGGAGTGCTGTTGAAGACAATATTTCATGCCAATTCTCTCAAGTACAACATAAAAGCTTCTTTTGGTGTCATTTTTATTACAATCCTTTTCTCATCCTTCCACATAAAATCAATTAGATGTCCATAAATATATCTAGCTATATGTATCCTGAAGGTAAAATAAGGGATTATCATAAAGCTCACCACATAACCTTTATTACCACGACCATTATAATAACGAGCGCAGCTCATGAGGTGTGCGTGTAGTAACGAGTTGGTAGGCAATCATCCACCCTAACGAGTTCAACCAGGAAGTAAAAATTAACCAATCAAAGTCCGGGATTTGATCACATGCTACTTAGATGGCGTCAATGACGGACGCGGCCATGTTTTTTTCCCCGAAAGTCCTTCATTTTCGAACGACGACATTTTGTTTAGTTAAAATTATTTTCCAGTGCATGTATTTAGATGGATAATGTAACAGTCGTAAAATTGCGTTTAAACTGACTGAAAAATACATGATCACGGCACTAAATAAAAACTGTATCATTGTTCCGCACAACGACGAAGTGCATCCTATTGCATTTGTGCGTGCACGACAGACACTGCATAAGTTACAACCTGCGCCAGTTACAAGGCAGTGGCTTAATTCATATTATCGGTTACTGTGAATTCATCAACGTTATAAGCAAACTGATGCTCTCAGCATTGGTAGTGAGATTGTTTACATTGAGAAAGCAATGTTATCATTGTTACCGCTGTGACGCTATTCAGCAGCGGTTAGGTAGCGCAGTGTAAGTGTGGCACTGGCAGGAGTTTGAGCGAAGCGGATACGACAGCCACTCAGAAGTAGAGAATGGACCCGTCTCGATCTACCTGGACAAAGGGAATGTGGCTTTATGTAATTTGGCCCATATTTTCATAATGTCTAATTTATCTATCGAAAATGTCTAATGTCTATCGAACACAGATGCACAACCATATTTTGCGCTCGGGAAGACATATACAACTTTAAGGTCCCGGAAAGAAAGTGATAAATGACGTTGAGTTATGCAGGAATGTTTAGTATCTTTACTTAAGTGGCACTGAATGTTGAGCATCGTGTTAATGCCTGTCTGTTCGCACCGATTCCAGGCTCTCAGAAACTCAAGGATGCCTCATTATACTGGTGCAATATTTTCAGCGAAAACACACGAATGAACACATTGTACCAAAAATTATCAAGATCAAACCTCTCCAACATAAGCCTCAGAGAAGATTTTTTAGTCTGTCGTAATGCGTCTAAGTGACTCTAAGAGTCTTGCATACTCTGAAGTGACTTAATTACTTGGACGACTCCCAACACTGAGAGATCTTCTTCACGAAACATGTATATATAGTCAACTTATCGTACATCACCTACATTTCATTATTAATCTATGCTTGCAATTCAACATGATGACATATGTTCTTGATAGAGAGTTATATACCTTGCAACTTTCAACGGAACGTGAGTATATGAGTATATCTGTTTACTTGATGAGTGAAGAACTGAGAAAAAAAATCATAAATATGTTTCTGATTAAACACGACAGGAAGATATAATGTATAACGTTATTTATAGATGGCATAATTTCTTGGAACATGCTTAGCTATGTGTACGAGGCCACAGTGGCTCACATGATTTAGTGTCTTAAACAGGAAGAAGCAATGTTCCAGACTCGCTGAAATTAAAGGTGACAAAAAAACATACGGCTTCTTATATTCTGAGATTATCAGTGCATCTACATTGTATAACATTAAGAACATTCAACAGACGTTTGCAGTAAACCCCGAGATTCAATTTGAAGAATTTATCAGTCAAGTTGAAATGGGTTGGTTATCATAATGTTTTTTTGCAGAATCTGTCACAATAAAATTTAAGAGATGGTGTTATAGACAATGCCAACAGAATATTAGTAACACTTTTTTAACACTGAGTATAAAATTAAACTTCAGAGATAGCTTCGTCTCATATACCCAGTGCCAAATATTACTTTACTGACGGGTTTCGCTGCTCTACGCAAACGAAATGTCAGTTACAAGTTCTCTTCTCTGCTCAACCAGATCACTTGTGTTTGCTGAAGCAATGGACTAAATAAATCAATACATTATCTGTCTGCTTATATATTTTTGCACAACGTGGTAGAGAAAATGAAATGACATGAATAATACACGATCCCGAGACGATAAAACGGAAGCAAAACAGAAGTATGCAGCATATTAACATTTGATTCAAGAGAGCGTTATTGCAGCATGACGGAGCCACATGGCAATCAATGACAACAGAGACTTGTCCATAAAAATCGGCACAAAAACACATTGAGTTGAACATTAAATCTTTATTTATTTTGCAACTTTTCTTTTGGTCTTCAGTATACCTAATTCCCTAAGCCCATGAAATTAAACGAGTAAAATGACACACGAGAAGTCACAAAGTAACACTCTTAAAACTAAATGTATTTGCCTGTGCAGAAAACCGACTGAATTTATGACAATTTCGTGAATATGGCATTAAATATGAAATTGATGCCTACTGGTATGTTCTGATGTGTCAGTGGTGAAACAGCTGTAACAAAAGTGTATAATATGGTTGTGTGATTACCTCTCAAAACCAACATTGATAACAGCTTTATAAATGCGCTTTATCTCATTACCTGGCCAGTCATCTCAGTGCCGTATCTCTCCACTTGTGTATTCTGTAACATTGCCCGCGCTAACATGACTTCCGGCAACATAATTGCAGGCGAGTGTTAATAGTCGGACTGTCAGCTAACCTCTAGTATTTGTTCGTAATCATGTTTAGCACTTCCGGCGTCTGGGGATCAGTCTGGGGGAGGCGTTATTCGAAAATATAGTGACAAAATTAAATTATTTCATAATTGCATTACATTTACGGACCACCTGACATTTACATCAAGCTTCCGATACTGTTCAGAGGCACTTGGCTTGTAAAACGACGTGTACACATTGATACAACACCATCTGGTAATTTAAAGCGTTTTAAGCTGTTATGATAAATGGATTCTACAATATAACATTTTAATTCATTTTAAATTAGAGCGAAGGTATAATTTAGTGTGGAGGCAATATGAACTGTGAATTAGACATTCATCAAGTCCCTGTGTCTGTGATGATGCTTGAACGCCTTATTTCTTACTGATATCCCTTTAATTAGGCTGCCAGTCACAGATTAATGGCAGCATTGAAAGGGTGACGCAGTGCGGATACACAGTGATTTACATTTAATACACAGAGACTGATTAAGGGGCTTAGGGACTTGACGAAAGTCTTAACAACGATGGTGCCAGACCTTTGACTTGGCCCAAGAGTAATTCTTGACTTTAAAGTTTTCATTTGTAAAGTTTCATAATTTCTGCATCTAATTGCATTGTATCACTGTGACCCCTGTGATGTTTCAGCAATCAGCGCTGGTTTACAAAGCCATGGTTGCTATGCGAAGGATGCTCCTAACGGTCGCTGGTACCCTGCCCTCTGCTACCCTCGCCCCGACTCGCCATATATACATGTCCTTTAAGTAGCGTGGAGCCGAGGCGCAAGCGGAGCGCGGAGCTAAGGCAGGTAACCAGTCTACGGGATGGTTTAGACTGGTACCCTTACACCTGCTGGACTCGCCAAGCATGAGCTTTGAGTGGCGTGAAGCCGAGGCACGAGCGAAGCGCGGAGCTAAGGCAGGGAACCAGTCTACGGCATGGTTTATGTTTCCACCAATGAAATGCGCCATGCAGGTCAACCACATTCCGTGTTCAGAGTCGCGACCAGACTTTTGTCAAGACCCTGAGTCAAAGCATCCTACTCTACAATAGTCGTCTCTGATTAGCCCTGCCTCAGTCGGAAAAGGATATTTTAGTCCGGGGAATAATACCCTGCCTTTAAAGCCTTAGGGTCTTGACAAAAGTCTAGATCGCGACCTAAAACGTTTCGGAAGCACGGCCATAAAGAACTAACAAAACCATCGGAAAATGACACATATTCTCACATGTACGGTTTGTAAGGTTCATACGCCCACTGTTATATCCCTGCAGTCATCGTGAGAGTGTAACAGTCAATAATCGTGCTGGATATGGTGGTACAACATGTTACATGCAGTCAATGTATTGAATGAAATATATAGTACTCACAAGAAGTTCAGGATCAAACATAATGATGACAATAATTTATTAACACGAAGCATTCAAAATCCACATGTTGGCACACGCCACTTTCCAATGCATGTATGTTTAAAGTTGAATACGTGTTCACTAACGGGATAAATGCTTTGAGCATTTTGTGTTAAATAACATGTACATGTACTGTAGAGTAGACAATATAAAAAATATTTCACCCAGGTGACTTTTACCTAGACATTGGTTTTCTATCCACCATTGCTGTGTCCTTGCGTGCGTAAACAAAAGGAGCGTAAAGAAAAGTTTAGACTTTTGTCAAGACAAACAAAACTCGACCTACAAATGTCTCACAGAGGTCGGGAAAGCGAGGGATGGCAACCTCTGGTTAATATGATAACAATAAACCATAACACAATGTGTACAAGATATAAATCGGTGGCAACGACAAGGGTCAGGGAATCTAGGGAAGTTGTCGAATGCCGGAGAGCTGATATAAATCAAAGTGTCCAGTTACATATCACCCCAAACAATGGGTCCTGGAAGCTCAGCCTGATTAACCTCTGGCCTCTCTTCGTCAGCGTGTCTCAGAGCAATTTCCAAAACCAGCACTTCACGAAAAAAGTAGTCTGTCTACCAGACCCTAGCGCATACATGTACAAAGAAAATGGAGCCTGCCCAAGTGCAGATATTTAGCAAGTCTACGAATTCTCAGTTCTAAGAATATCGCTGGGCTCCTTTTCTAATTATATTAATTTTCTTTGTATTATGAACATAATTTGTAGATTAAGCTTATTTCTGGGACTAAATGTTAGTCTATCACAGACGATGAATAACTAATTTTATCCTATGTCAGCCTAGTTTAGTTTGAACGCTCTAGTTTCGCAAGTCTATATATATAATTATATATTATAATTCATAATGCAAGATATCTTTCAGACATGATATTATATAATGCAATGAAATAGAGTATTGTTTATTTTTCACCATTACATTCTAAAA
>JAUELE010264296.1:0-10238 GCA_031471655.1 Diodora aspera | reverse complement strand
GTCTGTGACAACACACTGCAGCACATACATTCTTAAGTCTGTGACAACACACTGCAGCACATACATTCTTAAGTCTGGGACAACACACTGCAACACATACATTCTTAAGTTTGTGACAACACACTGCAGCACATACATTCTTAAGTCTGTGACAACACACTGCAGCACATACATGCTATCCTGTGATTTGACATTTGTTCTTGATTGGTCAATATTCAATGACTGCGGTAATAAAGCACACACAACATGCATGGCATTGGCATGATATAAATACATGCATTATCATCATGACTGTACACTGCACTAACCCTCTTCTTGTGGAGGAGAGTTTTGACTCTTGTCGCTTTCGACTAGCACTCAAAGAGTTTTCAACATGTTACAAAAGCACCTACCTCCTCTCCCTCCGATCTGTAACCCTGAGCATACTGTGCATCAGGTCCAACGGTCACAGTATGTCTGCGGGGCACCTGTCTCCGCCCATGATGTCCAGCATGATTACTGGGAGGACGGCTAGTATCCATGTACACCATCTCCCGTTCAATGCTGTTCCGTTCTTCGGGTGGGGCAGACATGACGGTGTCAGCACCAGGAGACCGGTCCTGGTGGCCATACTGGTTTGGGAGAGCCAGAGACCTCAGCTCAGATCCCAGCAGATTGCTGTTGTCTCGGTTTTCCTTGTTTTGGACATTCCGACCTGCTGAAGGGGCTGAAACAACAACAACAACAGCCATTACACTGTTTGTTCTGCAACATTAATGTGACTAAACTCGGAAGACATTGACACCACCTGGTTTCAGCTCAAGACTTAACTTGCGGGAATTCTGGCACTGTTCATTGAACCTCCATCTTTTGCTCTTGTTTTGGATACAATGCTAACAATGTTTCTAGTGGTGTAAGACTGTGAAATTCGGTGTGCAATCGTTCGAGAACTATACTACAATAAGACCCTCATTTTTCAAATACATACACAAACAAGAAAAATAGTGAGTACAGCTCACTTACATACCCCTGCTACCAGGTGTACACACCATAATGCTAATGAAACGATTAGTAGGTAACTAGCCTTTTGTGACACACCAAGGGCGTCATGCAAATGTTCACAAAGATATATATGCAAATGATGCAAAAGGCACATCTACATCACCTACTTATCGCATGTGTAAAGTTCCCTAGGATTCCGACAATTAGCGAAGGTGCTATGAGAAGAAAAAAAATTAAGTCCTAAGAATAGAAAAATGTGCATAAATGATGCAAATGACCACACAGATTATCAAATGATGCAAAAGGCACATCTACACCTCCTACTCATCGCATGTATAAAGTTTCATAGGATTCCGAAAATTGGCGAAGGTGCTATGAGAGGAACAAAAATTAGGTCCTAAGATTAGAAAAATGTGCATAAATTATGCAAAATGACCACACAGATATGCAAATGATGCAAAAAGGCACATCTACATCTCATAGAGATCAAATGTATAAAGTTTAAGATTTCGACAATTAGTAAAGGTGCTATGAGTGAAACAAAAGTTGCGGGACCGAAGGATGGACAGATGGACGGATGGACATGCTAAGCGCCATATACCCACGACTAGGTTGTAGCGGGGACATAATTACGGCTGTTATCAATATGTAAACAAAAAGATAAAGTTTACCAAAAGCATTTTGACAAAACAATCCCGAATGAAGCATAAAACAACGCTTAAAATGGCAAAATAATGTCTCTGTCTCAGTCAATCCTGTATAAAACAACCATTGTTCTCATTCAGCCAGTTTCCAGCTGAGGTTTGAGGCTAATGTGAACTTCATTGAGCTGCAAAGCCACAGTTAACATCATCTGTTCACTAACTCAACAAGAAAGGGCACAGTTATCCTGTTATGTCAGACAAGTGATAGATTTGGCTTGTTTGTTTGTAGACACAATTGGTGCCAGGCATGGTGGTTGTGGCATAAAGCCATACCAGGCTTAATTTGTTGCTTGAGGAAGATATACATGCCAGGCATAGTGGTTGTGGAATAAAGCCATACCAGGCTTGTTGCTTGAGGAACAGAGACATGCTAGGCTTGGTGTTTGTGGAATGAGGACATACCAGGCTTGTTGCTTGAGGAAGAGATACATGCCAGGCATAGTGGTTGTGGAATAAAGCCATACCAGGCTTGTTGCTTGAGGAACAGATACATGCTAGGCTAGGTGGTTGTGGAATAAAGCCATACCAGGCTTGTTGCTTGAGGAACAGAGACATGCTAGGCTTGGCGGTTGTGGAATATAAAAGGGCAAGGGTCGTTGGTTGTGAAACTGAGACGTGCCAGGGATGGTGGTTGTGGATTACAGCATTGCCAGACATATGTTGCTTGTGGAATAGAGAAGTGCCAGACATGTTGCTTGTGAAATAGAGAAGTGCTAGGCATGTTGCTTGTGGATTAGAGAAGTGCCAGACATGTTGCTTGTGAAATAGAGAAGTACAAGGCATGTTTCTTGTGGATTAGAGAAGTGCCAGACATGTTGCTTGTGGAATAGAGAAGTGCCAGACATGTTGCTTGTGAAATAGAGAAGTGTCAAACATGCTGCTTATGGAATAGAGAAGTACAAGGCATGTTGCTTATGAAATAGAAAAGTACAAGGCATTATGCTTGTGGAATAGATAAGTGCCAGACATTTTGCTTGTGGAAAAGAGAAGTACCAGGCATTTTGCTTGTGGAATAAAGAAGTACAAGACATTATGCTTGTGGAATAGATAAGTGCCAGACATGTTGCTTATGGAATAGAGAAGTACAAGGCATGTTGCTTATGAAATAGAAAAGTACAAGGCATTTTGCTTGTGGAATAGATAAGTGCCAGACATGTTGCTTGTGGAATAGAGAAGTACAAGGCATGTTGCTTGTGGAATAGAGAAGTGTCAGACATGTTGCTTGTGGAATAGAGAAGTATCAGGCATGTTGCTTATGGAATAGAAAAGTACAAGGCATAAGTTGCTTGTGGAATAGAAAAGTACCAGGCATAAGTTGCTTGTGGAATAGAGAAGTACCAGGCATAAGTTGCTTGTGGAATAGAGATGTACCAGGCATAAGTTGCTTGTGGAATAGAAAAGAACCAGGGTTGGTGGTTGTGGAATACAGAAGTACCAGGCATAAGTTGCTTGTGGAATAGAAAAGTACCAGGGTTGGTGGTTGTGGAATAGAGAAGTACCAGGCATGTTGTCTGTGGAATAGAGAAGTACCAGGCATGCTGCTTGTGGAATAAAGAAGTACCAGGGTTGGTAGTTGTGGAACAGAGAAGTGCAAGACATGTTAATTGTGGAATAGAGAAGTGCCAGATAAATTGCTTCTGGAATAGAGAAGTACCAGGGTTGGTGGTTGCGGAATAGAGAAGTACCAGGGTTGGTGGTTGTGGAATAGAGCAGTGGGAGGCCTAGAGCAGTGGAAAGATTGTGGATTAGAGCCATGCCAGGCTTGTTGCTTGTGGAATAGAGAAATGCCAGAGTTGTACGTAGCTTGTGGAACAGAGAAGTGCCAGAGTTGTTGCTTGTGGAACAGAGAAGTGCCAGGCTAGTTGCCTGTGGAATAGAGCAGTGCCAGGCTTGTTGCTTGTGGAATAGAGCAGTGCCAGGCTTGTTGCTTGTGGAATAGAGCAGTGCCAGGCTTGCTAGCTGCTAGTTTAGCAAACTCTATCATCAGAATGAGTGATCAGGCCTGAAGAAGAGTGTGGACAAGATTTAAACCAACACACATAACCAAAGATTACAGCCGTGTTAAGCTGTCCCAGACCATGGCCTAATTTCTTTAATTAAGTTAACTCTACTTTCAGTCTGCCTATGTCAACCCATGAGTATGCAAGAGAAATTATTCACTGCTCAAAAGTTAAATCAAATCATTATCGACTTTTCCTCAGTAGCCAATAGACAATATGTTTGAGGTTAACAGGTTGAAAGAAAGATGAACGGACCATGGGAAATATCAAGCTATGTTTATACCAATGCCTCAACTGTGATAAATCTTATATTTATGGCTGCTCTTGTACAGTCAGACCAGGTATTCACCTCCTGTTACAGACACACATAATCTCAGGCTGATCTTACACATGTTCAGAACAATTTACCAAATACCAGTCCCCGCCACATGATTTGTTTGAAGAGCGACACAGGAGAACTGTTTCACCATCTGTGTTTGTTGAATAAAATAGTATTAGACAGTGCTGATGCAAAAACCGAGTTGTTACTGTAGATACACAAAACACTTCCCTGTAGACTCCAGGCACTTGATTTATTTGTTCATTCCAAGCCTTATCTTTGCCACTCACACAAGGTGTATGAAACTGTTGTACTCATATATATCTATGTGTTCACTTTTACAATATTTATCTCATCAAGCAAACTAAAAGCACTGTACATTGCAAGGGCATCGGTCCACACTGGACAACACCAATAGTGCAAGATCTATCCTATGTCTCCAAGTAACTCATGATTGCAATGAATGCTCAACTTCTCCAGATTTTGACCAAAGTGTACACTACTGTACTGGATAAGTAACCTCTTCTTGAATATATACACCTCTTCTCTACATATTCCACTGATGCATATTTGATCACCACAAAGTGCATACAAAATCCATGATTGTCCCTTGCTGGACAATTTAAAATACTTTCTGACTTTGTCAACTTATAAAGGATACTAGAAATAGTATGTAGACTTCATAAGCAATTTTGAAATAATCTATTTCACAGACTCTGCCCCTAAATCATTGTATGTTATGGGAAGGACATGGGTGTTACAGTATGGACGGAAAGTGTTACTGGAAGGACATGTGTATACAAACATTCAGTATGTTCAATGATATTTAATGAACAGTTGTCGGCAAGGTGTGATTTTGCAAATACATTAAACAAAGAATTTTGATTAACAACTTTAAGACAAAATTTAACTAACAAAAGAGTTTTCAGTGAAAGTAATGAAAGGATGTTACAGGACGGACTTAAAGGTGTTACAGGATGGACATGCACAATGTTAATCATTACACCTTGGAAATATGAATGAACAGGCCACTCTCATTTAACAAGATTTAAAAGTAAAATTGGTAACTTCACTTTGTAAATGAAAATAAATGTGACATTTTTCAACTTATGTCAACTTACCAAACTTTCGTTACAGGACGGACAAATGTAGTTAATCATGACAATGAAGCGAACAATTGTTTCTGTAAAATGGTCTTCAGAAATGCAAAGTGTCCACCAACACTCAAAACATTTCTATTTAAACAAGTGTCAACCACAACTGTTAACAATTAACATTTGAATTGGATACAAATAATTGTAAAAATACAACCGGGACATAACTGAAAATTGTTGCTTTGAAATGGACATCTTGCATGTTTTTAATTTCAGTTTTCTTGGCCCTTCTGGGCCAATCATTTTGTCAGGTTCAGGAATGTTAGCATTGATATCCACCCCTGCCTCATCAACTGCATTCTCTCTCATTTCTGCTTTGGATGTGTCCTTTGACCATCCCCTGTCATGTTTGCCTCATCTGATGTTCGCATTTTCCAAGATTGGGATATACATGTACAAGGGGTGGCTGAACAGTTCTATGAAAAGTTCCAAGCCTAACTAGGAAAGAACAACCGAGGTTAATCAAACCTTGCCCACAACAAATATAACCATCCAGTGTGTTATATGTTCCTTTGATTCAACTTGGAACGGGTTTCCTCTATCCACCATAGCATTCTGTTGACATGGTGTATGATATCTATCAAAAAGGGACAAACAGGCCATAGGGCTGTCATCAAGTATCTGCAACTAGACAGTTCCCATGGCAATACATGCTGATATTGTCTCTACCTTGGGGATGATTCTCTTTCACCGGCCACTGTTAAAAAGTGGGCTGATGAATTCAAGAAGGTAGAGATAGAGCTTAGAAGATGATCCACAAACTGGAAGGCGAATACAGCAACCACCCAAGGAAACATTGATCATGTGCATGACATGGTCATGGGTAGCAGCAGATTGACCACTTGACACATTGCCACATCCTCGAAGTCCAATGTATAATGACACCACCAACGGTCATACACCCTGGAATCAGTCCTATTCATGACAATCGTTTTGAGCAATCAGTTAAGCTTTCACAGCAAAAGCTTGCATCCAATCATGTGGCACTTCTTTCATAATGCTTGGCAACGTAAAGACGCTATGTGTTGAAATTTATCAAGAGTTATTTCTTGTACAGTGAATGTGACATTTCATTGGTTATCTATATTTAGCAGATTTGGACTTTCCACACATACAAAACAACCATGGTGAATAGGAGTACATCCAGGGTATATGACCGTTGGCGGTGTCATTATACCCTGGATTTCGAGGATGACATTGCCAGTGTTATTGGCATCTCTCATGAGAGTGGAGCAGATTATCAGCAGGGAGTTTAATAAGAATGACAAAGGTTTCTGAAAGGTAGTTCATAGGGGTTTTGACTGCAGATTAGAAATGTGTCAGATTCTCCATGTCTCGTGACAACTTGCTGCATTTTGAAGCAGACCTCTCAAAATTTCTGGCCAGATTTATAACTGGATGAGTCCTGGGTTCACCACTTTCAACCTGGATCAAAAGATGAGTCCAAACAATGGAAGCATCCAGATTCACCGGCACCAAAGAAAGCAGAGTCTGTTCCATCTGCTGGCAAGGTGATGGCTTGTCTTTTGGGATTCTCAAGGGATTCTGCTTATTGACTATCTCCAAAAAAGTCAGATAATCCAAGGAAACATGCTATGCTAACACAGCTACATGAGGTTATTAAAGCTGACAAAAGGGGTGTTCTTCCATCAAGACAATGCACCTGTTCACAAGTGATGGCGATGAAGGCAATCCATGATTGTGGCTTCAAATTTCTTGAACCACCACCATATTTGCCAGCATTAGCTCTGACAAACTCCCTTCTTATGCCAAAGCTGAAGAAAGAGTTAGCTAGATAGTTGTTTTGCCAACGACAAATTTTGGAACAAGTTTTTTTAAGGAAAGCTGATGAAAAGTTCTTCCTGAGCGGCATTGAAGCACTTGAACATCGTTGGAAAAAGTTTGTGAGCCTCGAAGGGGACTATGTTGAAAAATAAATGCTAACTACTGACTTTGTACAAGTTTTAGAACTTTTCAGTCAACCCTTATGCAGAGGAGACTGGAGTATTAAGAATACTGGGTAGTCCTTGCAATTGCCATATTCCTATAAAGGATCTATCCAGCTGTATTACGAGTGTCTCCAGATGAAAGATGTCTCAAATCAACTTTTCAGTCAGGCATTTAGTGTATGCGTGGCCATACAGTAACAGATATAGTAATTCCTGTAACGGCTAAACAGATATTTTCAGTCATGGAAACCGCACACCTTCATTTTTTAAAGATGCTTTTTATTTCAGCAATTTCTTATTTATTTCTGTTTTCAGCTATTTTTCAACAACAATTTATGTTGCTATATGGGGATAATTACCCCGCTGAATAGCATTTGTCTTTCCTGCAACAGAAATTGTCCTTCCAATAACAAAATGGGTTGTTACAGGAAGGACCATTTGATACAAAAACGCTTCAATATTAAACAATTAATGCTTCCTATAACTTTGTTCATGCATTTTTGTCATCTGTTTCACTTATTTATTGAGCAAAATAACTGAAATTGAAAAAAAGGAACAATACAGTAATGTGACAGCTGTTACTGGAAGGACGTAACCAAAATATATTCCTTTGAATCCTACCTTTTCATAGGCATTGTCAACTTTTTGGTCAAGCTGACCAGCAGTCAGCACATCGCACTTAAGCTTGCAAGTAGTCGTCTTTGAATATGTCAGAGGGTTAGGGAGAAGTTTGTCAGGGATCAGTCATTATTTATTGTTTGATGTACTTGTTACAGGAATGACATGAATTTTATGGACAAGGACAAAACCAGATTGTTCTTAACATATTTAATTATATTTATGATATATTCTTTTTTCTGTGATTCGTCCGATGTATAAGGAGCAGCGCAACATGAATGGAATTTAGTTTTTATTTAAAATTGTTATGGAAAAGAGACAGTACCAACAGGGGGATTCTCGAGGACAAAGTAAATACTGGAACATTTTGCAATACATTGCAGCATAAAAAATAAAATTGCAAGTACAGCCTTCTAAAACTATCATGCATGTGTTGTATGTTTCTCTGTATTTTTCCACATATTTATTTGTCTGATGATCATCTTGCCAAGTATGTCAGGACCCATGACCAGAGCAGGGCGTTTCGTAATTATTATAAACGTTCACAGGATGTTGGACTGAAGCGTGGGGTTGATGTTGATTTTGGGGAATCCTCTGTGCTACTAAATGGTACAGAGATGGGAGTCAACCAGGCAAAGACGTTCATCAAATCAAACCAGAGTCAGTATTTTAAGGACCAGCTTTCTGGGAAACCACTGCACTGTGTATATGTGCAGTGTGTAGAACAGTACAGCAGTTCTTCCGGCTCCTTTTGCCCAGATGAACTCGGCCGGTCTGAAAAGTGTGACCGAGGGCTTCAGCTTTGCAGCCCAGGACCAGTATCTTCATACCTGTAACTGTCTTGGTGAGAATATCTCAATGAAATGTCGTTTACGTCATCTTTTGATGAAACCGTCCTGCATCTTGTGAGTGGATGCCCTGCTTTGGCACAAACCTCATTTAAAGAGGCATGGTGGTATGGCAAGGGTTGTTTACTACCGTCTCTTCCATGCATGTGGCTTTAGTTCCGAGGTCCATCCCTGATATGGCACAGTTTTTCTGACAGTCTCTGCAATGCAGAAGGCTAGTACGTCGGGGAGTCTCAATATTTTGACTAGACAGCGCTTCCTGGGCCCCAGTCCCATTCGCTGTCTGGATTGCGTGTGGAGGGGGTAGTTTACCTGAGCTGATGATGATTCCACGTAGAGTGACTCATCCTCGAAATCCAGGCTATAATTAACTACTGTCCCAATCCGTTAAATACCCTGGACCCACTCCTATTCACGACGATCGTTTTGCGAGAATGGAAAGTCCCAACATGCTAAATATAGGCATTCAATAAAATGTCACATAACTGCACGAGAAGTAACTCTTGATAAATTTAAACACCATAACGTCTTTACTTCGCCGAGTGTTAGAAGAGACGCGCAACATGATTGGACGCCAGGTTTTGCTATAGAAGCTTCACTGATTGGTCAAACGGCTCGCCTGGAAACGATCGTCTTGAATAGGAGTGGGTCCACGGTATTTGACGGATGGAGACAGTAGTTAATTATAGTCTGGATTTCGGGATGAACTGTGTCACGCTAGTGCAACAACTAGTAATAAAATAAGAAGAGCATTCTTCCAACTTTAGATCAGTTTCATGAAGTGTTCTGTTACAAAGATTTTATCTATTTGTAATTAGTTTTATGTCCCCATTCTTAGACAGCCCTCAAAACCTGATGACACCTGATTATCTTGTGGACTGTGTGTAAACGTAGACTAAACTGTCTCTGAAGTAAGATTAAAATTTTTATTTAAAAAAAAATTAAATTAAAACAGTTTTTATTTGCAATAGAATAAATAAGATCCCAGAGAGACTGATATCTATGCTATCTAGACTGGGAAAATATCCGAACTGTGTGCTTGTCTTTGTAAGTCTATCATCCAGACCCTGTAGTTTTATTCTATGTGTAAACAGTGCATCGTGGATAAATTACAGGGATCGTTCACAAAAGTGATAAATTATGTGGATTATTCAGGACAAACTCCAACAAGACTGTAATTTGTGGCAACTTTTTCAATCATCTTTCTGTTATATATGTGTGATGAAATATGCCAAAAAAATAAGAAAACCCTAAACAAGACTGTAATTTTCTGTACAATGTTTTTATAATTTTCATGGTAGAATATGTAAATGATTATAGAAAACAATCAACAAGGCCATGGACACAGTCTATGTCCTTAGCACAGAGGCAGGTGCCATAACTTCTGCTGGAAACGACTTTGGGTCTTAGGAGGCCCCTTCATCTTAATTATGAACAATTGATTGCCTCTCAGCTATTTTGAGTTATGTGTCCTGGAGTGTGTCAGCTCATGTCTAGTGAACAAAGCAAACGGACCATAATTTACTCATTATTTCACTTAGAACACACAATATTGTTGTTAATTTCAGCACTTATGCTCAATTAGATATGAGTTTGCTTCAGGTTATGGGAGCTGTGACAGTTACCTACTTACCGGGGGGGGGGGGGGGGGGGGGGGGGGGTGGG
>JAUELE010264285.1:0-10239 GCA_031471655.1 Diodora aspera | reverse complement strand
TGAAAGATTGCTAAAAACCATGTGAAACCCCAAATCACTCACTCACTCAATTTTATCAGTCACATGATCAACCAAGTAAGCAAAGTATCAGTCATTCAGAAATATCTTTGACCCATGACTGACGACGATCTGCAACCCTGTAATGCACCTTGTAATTTTTCTTGCCACACTAAACTGACAAGGCAAGTGTACAAGAATAGTGGGATAGCTGACTAATAAAAACGTCAGGGGTTTACATGTACCATAATTAATACTTTGAGAATCCTTGAACTCATGGTAATAACTTGTGGGAGACCAGAAGCAATTTCTGAGAGTCCAAGCCTGGTACTTGAAACAGGATGTAGAAAACATAGTATTTTGTCAGTTTAAGTGTTGAGAAGAAGATTAATTAATCACAATGCTAACTTTAAGAAAACTTTCTTGACAATATATAAGTTTTTCATTTTCCTTTTTACTTAATTTATTGTGGCACGGGATGATGCAGTGGTAAGCACGTCGGCCCAGCAATCCGTCAGCCTTGGGGGTTGTGGTTCGAGTCCCGCCCGGGCACCTCTCTTTCTGCCCAGAGAGACAGGAGCCCTGACACCAACATGATGTTGGTGAGACCATCGTGATGTGGCTGAAAGATTGCCGAAAACCACATAAAACTCCAACTCACTCACTCCTTATTTTATTAGTAACACATTATTAATTTGATATTTGGAAGGTTTGCGTTTAATTTAATGTCAGCACACATTTTATGAACTTTTGCATATACATAGCATCCAAGAATTAGTGTCTGCAAAATCCTGGCAACATGGACACTTCGAATCATTGAATGTAAATAATAAATTTATTTAACAATTGTTTTATAAAACAATTAGACTGTCACATGTCTAGTAATAATAACATGTACAATATTACAGTAAGATATGTGTTTCCTGTATTTCCAGGGAGGAACTATTGCAATTCGAGCTGCAATTGACAGACCTGACTTTTTCAAAGGTGTGGTTCTCATAGCTCCGGCTGTCATTCCAGATCCAAACCTTGCAAGTCCTGCCAGGGTAATATTATGAGCTTTTAATATTCATGTATTTAAATTGAAGATACAACAAGCCTGTCTGCTATTCACATGTGACAATAAATCCACATGAATAGGGATTGGGGACGGTGAGATACCTTATCTTTTTCCGGACTAAATAAGGATCTTTTGCAGTCACTTTTCTTTTTATCAATCTGTTTATGAAAATCAACAGAGTTTGTGTTATGACTGAAATTCATGTATTGCCTTTGCAGCATAAAACATCATCTCAACTCAACTTTATCTTTTTCAGATATTTCTCGGAAAATTAGTGGCCCGAGTTCTTCCCCAGGCTTCTGTTGTCAACTTGGAGAGTAAATATGTTTGTCGGGATCCAGCCGTGGTAGGTTGAACTATTATAATAAGTCAACTTATATATGACGCTTTGCCATGATTTGTATCCTGCTTAAAGACGCAGGAAAATACCGATTTATAAGATCAGGAGAAGGCTTGGTGGAAGAGGTGTGAATTCAAATCTCGTTTTAAAATCAAAAGAGAAGGAGAGAGATGCAGGGCGAGTGATGTGGTGTCACTTAGAAAGAAAAGGGCCCCGGTAATCCAATGCTTGTCGTACAGGGTGATTGAAATGTGATCCTTGCTTTAATTTTATATTGATCACTTTTTGCCCTTGGTGTGCACCTTGCACATCACATTGCATTGTGGCTGCAATATTACCTTTGCAATGTAAAATATCATCACAACTCAGCTTACAAAGTTCGTTGATATCAACTGTAGCTGACGGGTTTCACTGCATCAAATCATCAAACTCTCAATGGGTGATTTTGGCTATCTTGCGGTAATAGTCAAGGAATAGTACTGAAAAAGTTTTCATTCAGTTATTTGATTGAAATTTAAAACTTTGATTGTCCATCTAAAACAATTGTGTGTTACAGGTAATTATGTGTTACTCTGTAATTACAAAAAGAATAAAACAACTGTTGTCTTAAGGTCTATTTTTAGTTTTCGTTCAATGATTTGTTTAAAATTTTGATTGTCCATCTGAGTCAATTGTGTGTTAATTATGTGTTACTTTGTAATTACAGATACAGCGTTACGATGATGATCCTTTGGTGCATCATGGCTGGTTGAAAGCCAAGTAAGGTCTTCTTGTAACAACTCTTATAAAGTGAGAGATAGATTTGTAATGTTGGTGCAAACAGTAGGAAGAAATGTCCGAGTAACTTCATGCTTATCATAAACTAAAATAGGTAATTAGGTTGCGTTTGTTTCTCTTGTATGGTGCGGAGTGCTGGATGCTGCAGTGGCTGGCTTGTCGGCCCAGTAATCTGCAAGTCTTGGCGGTTGTGGGTTCAAATCCAGCCAGTATGTTTTTGGGTGCTGGATGCTGCAGTGGTTGGCATGTCGACCCAGTAATCTGCAAGTCTAGGGCGTTGTGGGTTGTGTGTTTCTCAACCTGGAGATTGACCTCCCGACACCTTTGTAATGTAGGTGACACCCTAGCTGAAAGATTGCTAAAAAAAACAATGTAAAACCCAAAATCACACACTCTTGTACATTCTGAACTATCTCTCTTTTGTTGTGTATCTTTCATAATGGCTGAGAGATGTAAAACGTTTACTCAACATGGTAGGATGTTTGCAGATGGGGACTGGTGATGTTAAAGGCAGTACAAAAGCTGAAAGAAGAACTCGGTACCATTGACTGGCCCTTCCTTGTTCTGCATGGCACTGAAGACAAACTGTGTAACATTGAAGGATCAAAGCAGCTGTATGAACAGGCCAAGAGCAAGGATAAAAGTATCAAGGTATGCTTCTTTGTTATGTGTCCAGTCATGTCAGACTTCAGGCTTCGCACAGGTCCTTGAAAGTCCTTGAATTTGGCTTTGGTCTTGAAAAGTCTTTGAATTCGGTTTTAGTCATGAAAAGTTCTTGAAATCCAGGAAAACAAACGTCTTGAAAACATCAAAATGGCCCTTGAATTTCATTGCAAGGAAAAACATTACACATACCTATAAAATGCATAAGCTGTTAGTTTCCACTTAGTGTTTTTTTTGGGAGATTCCAACTAAAATAATACATTGATCAATACTATTGCGGAGATGATAATCCTTTCGCGAATATTGCAAATATATTTCGAATTTTAATTCAATATAAGTAATAATCCAGGACTTGAAAATAATCATTTATCCTTGACAAGTCCTTGAATTTTAGAGTCCTGTATGAACCCTGGACCCTTGCACATTTTGATGCATCCTCTAAATCCAGGGCATGTTTGACTCCACCAATGGTCCTGCATATACCCTAGAATCACTCCTATTCACGATGATCGTCTCGACCAATCAGTGAAGTTTCCATAGCTAAAGCTTACGTCCAATCAAGTAGCGCGTCTCTCCTAACACTCGGTGAAGAAAAGACGTTAAGTGTTTAACTTTATCAAGAGTTACTTCTCGTGCAGTGAATGTGATATTTCATTTGGACTTTTCATACACCTAAAACGACTGGTGAATAGGAGTACATCCAGGGTATATGGTTGTCCCAAAATATTAGAATATTCAAGAGGCTGTAAAACCTACAAACATGCTATATCTTTTGCGTATTATTCGTGGTATGTACATAATTTCATATATTTATCGTTCCATAAATTGTTTTTGAAAAGAAAACCCTAAGTTTGGCCATGTATCCAACTTTAAACTTAATAAAAAGACTCACACACTCAAGGCATAAGATAGAGCAGTTGTTAGTGTGTCGACCAAGTGATCCGCCAGACCTGGAAGTTATGGGTTTGAATCACATCAAGATACAGATCAGCCCAGAGATAATGTAAGCGACACTGTGGTCATACGGCTGAAAGATCCAAACTCGCTCAGTGTATGGTGGAGCAGGATACTGCAGTGGTTAGTGTGTTGGCCAGTTATCTGCTGGACTTGGCTGTTGTGTGTTTGAATCCCAGGTGTCTCTCTTTCGGCATTGAGATTCACCCCTGACTGATAGATTGCTGAAAACCAAGTGTAGATCAATATCACTCGCTCAATCCATTTAGGTGCCTCATATGGTTTCAGATCTACGACAAATGTTATCATCAGCTTCACTGTGAACCGGATGGCGAGGGAGCTAGTTGCCGTGAAGCGATTGGCGCCTGGATGTTAGAACGAGTATGATCGACTAAAGACAGAGTAACAAATGATTTTATTTCATCAACAAACTCATGATGCACAAATGTTGCTGTTTTAAGATTGTCTGTCTTTTGGCTTCATACCTAAAGTTTTAAGAACAATTTGGTTTACATTTTGACTGTTAGAAGACCATCTTTGTATGTATTAGAACCATAGATACACACTCCTGAAGCACAAACATTACCATATTTGAAGATTTCCATTCCAGTCTAGTTAAATGTTTTAATACCTGTGTTCCTTGCTTTGTTGGTGCAACTATGGAATCAATGCACCCTTCACATTTTCAACACATATGATATACATATCTGATATTTTTCTCTGTATGTACTTTGTTACTGAATCCAAATAGCCTAGTTTCAAGAATGTGTTTCTCCACAATTTACTTAGTTTTCACAGTGTTCAACTGCAGTGGTTAGCTTGTCGGCCCAGCAATCTGTCAGCCTTGGCAGTTGTGGTTCGAGTCCCACCCGGGCACCTCTCTTTCACCCAAGAGAGAGCCCTGACAGGAGCCCTGACACTGACATGATGTTGGTGGGACCGTGGTGATGTGGCTGAAAGATTGCCGAAAACCACGCAAAACCCCAAATCACTCACTCATGGTATTCAACTGAATTCAACATCCAGCAGTCGCCAGAGCTTCCACCTTGGTTGTTAATGTAAATCATACAAAGATCAATGGAATTTTCAATTTATGGTTACAAATCTACAAATAATCTTAGGGTTAGGGTTAGTTTAGGGTTAGCGGTTTGCTTGATGAGATGTGATTCTCAGGTGGTGAATCAATGCTATAGTGATTCCCGTCTTGTCACAGACATCCAATCTAACTGGTTCTGTAAGGAAGTATGCAGTATCATACAACATGGCAGTAGATTTGAATGGCAGTATACAGCACTTGCAATTAATTTTGGCATCGGACAATGTTATTATCCTTGGCAATTTTTTTGCGGAGACAAATTTGGCTAATTGCAAGGGTTGAGTGTAGCATTAGGTTTTGAACGGCAGTGTAGTAGGAATGGTGAACTCTATTTTACGTTTCTTGATGGGCATTGTAGAAGTTGTGGTAACAGATATATCAGAGAGACTTTCATGCATTAGCAACTTCTTTATTGGTAACCAATTAGCCCAGAAGTTGCTAATCCATAAAAAGTATCTCTATTGTATCTCTATTTTAGTGTACATATTAATCATATTCCAGCTTGGGGCTTCGAAATGAACTAGATGCCTGTCTTGCCTAGGTTGATTTTAATCAGAAATGGATTCATTGTAGTACAACCCAGCCACACAACACCTGGGGATGTGAATATAATTGAGCTGTAGTTGTTCATGTAGTTTGCTGCAAGCATTGTTATTGGAAAACCCAAATAGTTGAATTTGACTATTTCTCATACACCATTTCATTCACATGTCCCACTCACTTACCAACCAACTCGTTCGCTCACCCATCTATCCACGTACCAACCAACTCGTTCACTCACCCATCTATCCACGTACCAACCAACTCGTTCACTCACCCATCTATCCACGTACCAACCAACTCACTCACTCACCCATCTATCCACGTACTAACCAACTCACTCACTCACCCATCTATCCACGTACTAACCAACTCACTCACTCACCTTCTCTAGCCAATTTCACCAACCCAATCAAAACCTTGGGATTCTGGGAGATGTTTAAAGCAAGGTGTACATTATTTTCAAGTTTCCTATAGTTAAGTTGATATATATGGATCTCCTACCTTTTTGATTTATATTAATTAATTATACTTTGTTCAAAATCTGCACAGAACAAATAACAACAGCTGCAGGGTTCATACAAAGTCCTAAAAATTGCAAATTCTGAAAAAGTATCCTGGAAATCCTGGAAAATGGAGAAAAAATCCTGGAAATTCCTGGAACTTTAAAATCTTGTAAAGATGATATACTCGAGATACATGTGTATTTGTTTTTCCAGACTGCAGAATCAATGATATGATACCTAAGTCTGGTACAGCATAACAGTTCTGTAGATGATGTATACAGATTGTATAAATTGGAATCAGGCCTGGCAAACAGTCTTGAAAAATCCTGTAAAGTCCTGGAAAATTGTTGTCTCAGTGTTGTACAAACCCTGCAGCTGGCAAAATTGATATTTCATTATCTTTCCAACTTGTGAAAGATCACTACTGCTGAGAGTGTTTCAGTAACACACATTGTGTGCGTGACTATTGATTATTAAACTACTTCAAATTGTCTGAAGCATTCAAGATGGCTTCAAGTGAATGCACCAGTTGGCGTCGTGACTGGTTCGTCATAACACCTGTGAAAAGTACCCTCATCAGTCCGGCCTGCTGTGTTTATTATAGATAGCAAAGGAATCTCTGCTGCTTTTGATGCTGCTCTGATGTTGGGAGGTTTGAACACTTATATCCACATCTGCAGCAAGTTACATAATATGGACCCATTCTGCTAATTGGGGTACGGGATGGTGCAGTGGTTAGCGCATCGGCCTAGCAATCTGTCAGCCATGGCGGTTCGGTTTGAGTCCTGCCCAGGCAGCTCTTTTTCAGCTCAGAGAGACAGGAGCCCGACACCGACGTGAAGTTTGTGAGACCATGGTGATGTGGCTGAAAGATTGCCGAAAATCGCGTAAAACTCAAAATCGCTCACTCACTCACTTATTCTGCTATATTGTCTTTTGAGACTGGAGTGTTTCCGAGTTGTAATAAAAAGAGCGGTTTTCTTCTTTCTCAATTTCCCAGTCAACTGAAGAAGTCTTTTGTCCTGGAATGTTCTCAGCGACATCATTCTGGCGTGGTGTGACAGTCTGAATTGAATTGGTAGACATTGCTCACCCATGCCAATGTTGCCTTGCATTGATTGCTTACTTTACTTCTTCTGCTATTCGAGTCCAGCGACAAACTGACAGTTCATGTCTCTTCATAAACATATGTCCTGCTGTTGATTTGCCTGTGACTGAGTGTGTGAGATATCGGAAGAGAAACATGATACAGGTACTTTGACTGGATGGAACCTTCCTCCATCTTCATCAAGCCTTCCTTGAAAGTTTGAACCGATCTTTCCACAAAGGCATTTGACCCAGGGTCATACGGTGGGGTGAAGTCGTGATCGATATCATTGGTCTTCACAAATTGCTCGAACATGTCGACTTGAGAAGCAAGTCCCATTGTCTGAGACTGTAGCATGTCCTCTGCTGTAGCATTAGCTAGTGCGCATGTGCACTTAAAAGGTCAGCAATGCTGTCGCCTCTTGAGGCTTGTGAGTGGAGATTCAAGTCTGCTGTACGATATGACAAGATTTACATCATGCTATGGCTAAAATACTGCCTTCAACTATATTAGGAAACATTTTAAACATTAAGAAACACTCTTTCATATCTTCATTGATCGCGGCAGTTGCATGTTTCATTTAGCCGTCATGTTGATTGCCATTGAGACCAAGCTTGTTGTTGGGTTATCAAGCAGGAAGTTTTACAAATCATCATTGCCATGTTGAAGTTCAGCACTTGGCCATCAGATGATGACATCAGACAGTTGATGAAATGTCAACATTCCACCTCGGCAACACATGGCAAAGTGAGGTCAAAATAATAAATAGCAAGGATGTAGAATTAATGGAACTATACAAATCTAACAATTAGATATAAAGTAGAACTTAATTATATCTGCAACTGCCTATTGATTGAAAAATATTGTTTTAACCTATGTGCTATTGAATTTAGATGACTTTTTTTTATTGTTACAAAGTACTGATTAACATTTTTAGTGCCAGACATATTTTAAAATTTTATTTTTTTGTGAGATAGGCTAATATTTGTACCTGGTTTTAATGAAACCTTGCCACATAGTGACACTGTGGGCCCAGTATAAAATTTGACCCCAGTTTTAATAAAACCTTGTCAGATAGTGACACAGCGGCCCAGTATAACATTTGACCCTAGTTTTAATAAAACCTTGCCAGATAGTGACACTGTCGGCACAGTACAACATTTGTCTCTAGTTTTGATAAAACCTTGCCAGATAGTGACACAGCGACCCAGTATAACATTTGTCCCTAGTTTTAATGGAACCATGCCAGATAGTGACACTGTGGGCCCAGTATAACATTTGTCCCTAGTTTTAGTAAAACCTTACCAGATAGTGACACTTTTTGCCCAGTATAACACTTGTCCATAGTTTTAATAAAACCTTGCCAGATAGTGACACTTTTGGCCCAGTATAACATTTGACCCTAGTTTTAATAAAACCATGCCAGATAGTGACTGTCGGCCTAGTATTTCATTTAACCCCAGTTTTAATAAAACCATGCCAGATAGTGACTGTGGGCCCAGTATAACATTTGTCCCTAGTTTTAGTAAAACCTTACCAGATAGTGACACTGTCGGCCCAGTATAACATTTGTTCCTAGTTTTAATAAAACCTTGCCAGATAGTGACACTGTCGGCCCAGTATAACATTTGTCACTAGTTTTAATAAAACCTTGCCAGATAGTGACACTGTGAGCCCAGTATAACATGTGTACCTAGTTTTAATGGAACCATGCCAGATAGTGACACTGTGGGCCCAGTATAACATTTTATTTGTCCATAGTTTTAATAAAACCTTGCCACATAGTGACACTGTCGGCCCAGTATAACATTTGACCCTAGTTTAAATAAAACCTTGCCACATAGTGACACTGTGGGCCCAGTATAACATTTGACCCTAGTTTAAATAAAACCTTGCCACATAGTGACACTGTCGGCCCAGTATAACATTTGACCCTAGTTGAAATTAAACCTTGCCACATAGTGACACTGTGGGCCCAGTATAGTGACTTCGTTTGTAGCTACATTGAGCCAGAGAAGACAGCATTGAAAGGGTTAATACTAATTTTAAATTAATAAAAACAATAATTATTGGAATGATGAGTCCCTCTCACTATCTCTTGTCTCAGTGTGTGATTATGCGTTTACATCGGTAATTTGATTTGATTGCTATACAACTCAAATATACAGCAAGATATCTTCCCTCATTTTGTAAAGTGCAGTTGTGAAAAAAACTTTCTGCCGCAAATCAAGAAAAAGTTGATTATGCATCGATGCGTGAAGGTACAAATCAATATGAAATTGTATGTCTGGGTACAATTTGATATATCAATTTGTACCCTTCACGCATCGATGTGATATGGAATTGTATGTCTGGGTACAATTTGATATATCAATTTGTACCCTTCACACATCGATGTGATATGGAATTGTGTGTCTGGGTACAATTTGATATATCAATTTGTACCCTTCATGCATCGATGTGATATGGAATTGTGTGTCTGGGTACAATTTGATATATCAATTTGTAACCATGTCCATTTTGATGGTATCCTGATGGAGAGTGACCTGGTCAGCATGACCATTCTGTATGTCACAAAATCTTGAGGTTCTGATTGGTTTGGTGGAATTGCATGGGCCACTTCAAAAAGAAAAAGACAGTAGATTTATCTCCATTCTACATCAACTGATTATTAATAATAGTGTCAGGGTTTCTACCGCCTCCTATATTTTCATCTGTCTCCTTGTGTAGAGTAGCGAGTGTCACTGGGGCAGGTCACCAATCTAAGTGAAAAGAAACAAATATTCATGTTTTTACATCCAATACAGAGAAGGCAAGAGTAAGTTCCCCTCAGATTTGGAACTATCCTTGAACGCTGTCTTGCAGTGGAGAGCATGTTGGCACAGCTTGTTGGAAAGTTTTTGCTGTGCTGAGGCTTGATTAGAACGAAATTTGGATGTGTTTGCCGAAATTGTTGTAGAAAACGCTCGATGTTTATAATCCTTAAGACTGATGAAGGTGACCAATCCTTAAAACTGGCAAGTAATTCTTGTTTTCCTTCTCACTGAAGTCTGTGTGCATTATGCTTTGAACGCCTCATCATCTACATTTTATAATGTATTTGTAGTAGTAAATTGAAGATCCATTGATGACAAAAGATACGTTTATATACACATGAGCATTAATTAAGCACCACCCAAAATAATTGCTGATTGCAACCAAATGGGTTCAAACCAAAGA
>JAUELE010264284.1:0-14543 GCA_031471655.1 Diodora aspera | reverse complement strand
GGGGGGGCCCCCCCCCCCCCCCCCCCCCCCCCGCCCAAGTGACGCTACTGTTTGAGGCAACTGCAGTCTTGATCTTATTAGAATTATGTTAAAGACCGTTATCCCGACCACTGCTTAAAGCTTTAGATAGGATTACCACCGAACATGGACAGCCAGGGTTTAACACCAGACACGAAGACAAGAAGTACAGCTTGTCTTCCATATGTTGTAAATTAAGGTTTTGACACAAGCCTATGAATTCGTCTCCAGTGTTGCTCGAAAACAAGGTTTTCAACTTACCTACGTATAAATAGAGACAAAAAGGGAAATAAAATGTCAATAAATATGTTTGATGTTTGAAATTAGAAGTACTATCTTTGAGCATAGCTTTATATCAGAGACCATATCTGTTTATACATATGTCACTGCTGAGCATGAAACAGTACACTTTGAACGGTGTAATTTGATATCAATACTGTACGTCTCGGTATAATAGAAATATATATCCATTATATGAAACTTTTTATAAACAACAGCTGTTTAAACAACCACAAACAATTGTGTATGCTGTGTACGGGCTTGGGGTTAAAGGGCAGATTGATGTTACATACAAAGGGTTGTTGATAAGGAGTTGACAAGCAATCTGATTTATGACAAGCGTCACAATACATTCGGGTCAAATAATACACTTCTAGTATAAAGCTACTGTAAATAATATCACTGTCGATAAATGTCTATTTGCAGTCTTTAAGTTATGGTAATCCGTGAACCTTATAATAAAGGATCCTTTCTATATTTTTTAACAATCTGTCCTAATCTGCTTTATTCTGCTTCCAATAGTACAGTAGATACTCACACACAGACGCCTAAATATATACCTACCTACATGCATGCGCCCATATATTACATGCACGCTTGCAAGCACGCATAAGCGTAAATCCACGCACATACATGCGTTGCAAACACATTAGACTTTTGTCAAGACCCTGAGTCAAGGCATAGGAAACTGAACATCTCACTCTAACATAGTCACTACTTGGCCCTGCTTCAGGCCCTAGAGAAACAATATAGTCCAAGGAAAAACAACCTTTTGCATATATGTAAGGAACCTTATATTTTACAATCTTAGGGTCTTGACAAAAGTCTACAAGCACATATACATACACACACGCGCAAAGTCACCCATCCATCCAGCTGCACGCACGCACGCGCAGACATACATACATACAGATAGAGGGAAGAAAAAGGAAACATAGGTAGATAAATAAACCAGCCTTTCATCACCCATCCCTCCTGACAGGAACAGAATGTTGATACCAACAAACCCAACATACGTGGCTTATCGTATTTTCGACGGCGTGTTCCTTTGTGCTGACCTCCCAGGGAGATGAAAAGTTAGTAGGTGCTACCGGGGTAGTGAGTCTACAGATACGCATAGCTTATAGGTACGCATGACCAGCCCTGCTACGTAATCTCCCTGACAGAAGTTTTATGAAAACATGATTTATTGGGTTCTCAACCGCTTGTTTATTGTGAAGAATTCCATTTGGAGTTTTTTATGCATCTACACACGTATTATTAAAGAGAACTTTAGTCACTTTTTAAGATGGAAGGAGCTTCAAAGTGTTTGAGCTACTTTGAATTGTATGTCCTTAACCCTTTCATACAGTTGCGATACAATAGTCTAGAATTTCAAACACGTCCAATCTTTTCAGTGCAAAGTTCACTGAAGCTTTTCAGGACTGAAATTCTATTATTGGCACATTTTGGAAACGTTGGATCTAAGGCTTTTTCTGCTAAACCGTAACTGTCAAAAGCTTTAAGTCAGCTGTGTAAACATACAACATACATATAAAAAGGTGTTGGATGGTGACGTGAGATTTCTAACATGTTTTACAAACGACGAGTAAAATGTGACGTTCTGTTTATGACTTTCACCGTGGTTTTATAACACTTCTTGTTGACTTCAGTAAGAGCTGATTAAGTTGCCTTCCAACCGACCACTAGTGTTATATTTGTAAACTCGCACACCTGCGCATTGTAATGTTTGTGTTTTCATAAAGTAAACTCTATTGTGTACATATCCTTGCTTCAGTGTATTCTCCTCGCCTAGCGGTACACAGGACTCAGCGCTCCTACACAAAGCTGGATTGCATCATGCCAAGGAGCCAAGCTAAGCCTCTCTCTTTTCACCTTTCTTCTGGCGCAAATTCAAAAGGAGCAAGATAAGCTGAAGTAATTTATCCACTTCACTTTCAGTCTACTTACAACCCTGCCTGACTTGTGAGGTATTCCCTGCTTTCGGCTTGAGGTCGACCTCTATTATTAACACATGCTTCCTGGGAGCCAAGTTACAATGTGGCTTTTCAGTGAACAGGAAACGCGCCGTGGAAATAACAGGCAAGAAAATGTCACTTTGCTAGCCACAAAACAATCATAAGTTGGTGGTTTTGCACAAGTACGACTCTTATATAAACACTACCAGAGAGTTAAGTCACCTTTTGCGCGGAGACAGCACACTTTCAGTCATGTGACGTGTCTGATCCGAGGCATATGAGCTAACATCGGAAACAAACACATCCAAATTGTTATATGCAGACCCTCAATTTTTGTTTTGTTTACTTCCAGAAGCAGTTTGTGATGGATAGATGGAAATAATGACTAATAATATGTTAGATCGAGAAGCACATATCATAAATAAACAAACACACTACTCCTAGACAACGTCTTAGTGTTACCTATTATCTCAGTGCATAACTCTGGCATTAGTCTGTCTCACAGACCCTGAATAACTAATTTTATCCAATGCCAGCCTCAGTTTAGCAAGTCTAGATCAAATCAAATTCTGGAATTCAGTTTGTCTCTGGGCTGCTTTAGAATTAAAAAAAATATTACAGTTTGCAATAATAATATTCCAGAGACTAATAATTAGTGTAAAAGTATAATTATCAATGTACAGTCTTTCTTTACATTTTATTGAAGCTTTGCCTACCTACAAATCTCCCTCCCTCCCTCCGTCTTTTACTCTCCTCTCTTTTATCTCAAACATTTCCTTCTCTTTCTCTCTCCCTTTCTTTCAATCTGTATTCACCATCGTCTCTGTCTTTTATACCCTAACCTTTCTCTCCATCTTCTCTCTCCCTCCGTTCCAACGCTCTCTCCCTCTAATATCAGTCTCTATGTATTAAATGTAAATCACTAAATACAATGTATGTGTACTGGTATGTACCACACTCTCTATCCATGCTGTGACTGGCAGGCTAATTCAAGGGATATCAGTAGGAAACAGGGCAGTATAGTATCAACACAGTCACAGTGACTTGATGAAGGTACCTCCTTCCCTTCCCTTCCCCTCTCTCTCTCTCTCTCTTTCTCTATGTAATTAGATGAGACCGGACATTCCAACCAGTCAGTGCATGCATGTATGTCAAATAAACCCTAGAGAAAGAGCGGTGGAAGTGTTGTTATTACTGGAGTCAGCCTGTAATCAATTACCCACACAATAAGCTATCAAATGTCGCTGTGCTTTATCCCCGTGCCCATAATTCTGCCAATGGGGAGGTCAAATTATCCCAGCCTCATCGCCCAGCCAATGGCTCTAATCAACCTTGCAACTGGCATCTCTATCTCTTCCTAACAACCCTTCCACGCAAGTAACACTCATGCAACAATCCGACCGGCCAATTAAGCTCTATTGAGACTCATAATCGCGGGGAGTCTTGTTCGCGAAATGCAATTAATTATCTCCCGAAACGATTAACGTCCCTATATTAGCGCACTCACTCAACGAGAATGGGTAGATGCGACTCTGATATTAGTTTCTGGCGGGGAGGTATCGAAGCAGATAATTAATGCCATTCTTGGTGCTTCTGATGTAAAAAAAGTTGGTGACAGTTTTAAAGAGAAAGGAGAGATGTGATCTTGTACGAGAGAAAGAAATGTAGCCAAAAATTGTTTTGCTTCGGGAGCAAAGAACCAATGGGTATCTGATATGGAATACTACGTCAGCGCTGTATACGGGTACCCGGTAGGTATAGTCATGATGTTATCAAAATATCTCATTGGAAGCATGAATAGTTTGCTGCTAATTAAAACTTCTGTGGATGATCTGATCAGTTAATCCATTTCTGTGACGTCACTCTATTGTCCCAACAGTGGATTATTTTTAAAGAATTCACTGGTGTTGAACTAAGAAGGGTGTCAGGTTATGTCGTTTGAAATGTTCATATTCGGGTTGTTCATTTTCTTTAAGAAAACACTGAATTTGATACAGGAAATTATCAACATATGCATATACTATATAAACACAGTGGAAAAGTGGAAATGGATTAAGTTGGAGAATGCATTCGGAGCGATGGATTCGTGAAAAAGAATTCACCGCTCCGAATGCATTCTCCCATACAGAATACATTGTAGTCCTGCGCCATGACTGTGAAATCAAATTCAAGATTTGTGCAAGTCTAGTTCTTATTGAAGCAAGTCTAGGTTTCTTGATTCCACAGCAGAGGAGAGAAGGCTCCTTTTCATTAAAAAATAAAATAATGAAAATTGCAGCTTTTTGTGGATTGATAAGTTTTCATAGACTAAGTGTTAGTCTAAGTACATTGTACTATTGAACTGTGTCAATCAAATGTTATTAGGAGGTTAATGTATCATAGTTATCGTCAGTCACAAGGAACAATGATAACTTATATATTTATGATGTCAAAAAACATATATCAGCAACCTGTCATATTAATACAACGGATAATACAACAAAGTCACTAGAAACATTTACGTGTCTTCTTTGAAGTGTCTTCTTTTTGTTTTTAAAGTTATTTCTTATGATCTTTTCGGAAAAGAAGAATTTACAAAAAGCATTTGGAGTAAATATATCATCCACAGTGATTTATTGTGTGTCGTATGAAGTAGATGAACGCGTCAGAACCGGAAGTAAAGATGTGTCCCTGAAGTGCAACAACACTGCCAACCGGAAGTAGGTATTATAAGAATAGGCTTACTGTTCACTGCTGCGATTATGCTAATGCTCTTACATAACAACACGTACCCATTATGAAATACATCTCTGTGTGAAAGTTAGACGCACTGACACTTACATTTACATGTATGTCAGAATGAAGGACATAGAAGGATCTTCGCCATCGTCATGACACATTTCAGTTTCCAGCAGTAATTTTGTAACGTACAGGCTTTCCTTGTCTCTCAACAGACCCTATGGTTATAATCTGTAAAGGAGATTAATCAAGTCCACAATATTATCAAGTCTGGGATAACTGAAACCATAGGCATCGTAGGTGTAGAGAGGATTGCTTATCCATGAACTGTATATAGTAATCCTAGTTATATAATGCAATTAAAATATATTATTTGACGCAAGGACTGGCGACAGTCTAGGGCCCCTAACTGGTTTGACAAAGAAGAGTACATAGAGCTCGTCCTAAAATAGAAATTCTGTTGCAGGCCACGAACTGCATTACCAGGTCTTATTTGGGAGGAAACGCTGTCAATATTCATCGTCAAAGATTCCCGTGAAACGCTGGAGAATCTATTGTCAAATGGAGAATAAGATGGAAATATATCGATTGGTTAGGCGAAGACAAGGTCGCGCCATCCTAAAATATTGCCAGAAAAGTCCTAAATATAATTTGTTTGTTAAACTAGGAACCTCCTTTGGTTCTCTTTTGTTAGGATATATTCTTCTGTGAACTTCTTGAACTGATTTGGTGTCATTTAGTTGTCGAAAACGCCTCAGACATTTGTCAAGACGATACGGTTGTAAAGTCTCTTTAATACATGTATAAGTCAAATCAGAGGCAGGTTATTATTCCTGGGACGCTACTGTTTTTCCTAGCTGTGTCTGAGGCAGGTGTAGCAGAGATGATTGTGGTAGAGTATGCTCTTCAGGTTTCTATGTCTTCACTCAGCTAGGGTTTCGCCCAAAGCGCCTTAGTGTGTCTTGGGTATACTTGTATCAACGAATCAAAAGCATTTACCTTGTGTGCAAGTTCTGCCACTTGGTAATTTAACTGGTAACCTAAAGGACCACAATGTTTTCATTTATCTGCAGACAATTCTTTTAACATAATTTTCTGGATAATGTGTTGTTAATGGAGTAATATTTAGTAATGTTTGGATGTAAACCTTACTCATACCTGAAACTCAGATATAGACTAAAAGTTAGAATGTCTCCCAGACCCTAGAACATACAAAGAAAATAGAGCCTGCCCAAGTCTAGGTATCTAGCAAGTCTAAGAATTCTCAGCTTTAGAAAATAAGGAATATCTGACGTCTCCTTTTCTGATTGTATTATATTTTTGGTATTATGAACATAATTTTGTAGATTGAGCTTAGTTCTGGGACTAAATGGTACTCTAACTAAAAGCGTGTAGGCCTACATACGATATATCCAATATTAGTTTTAATAGTATGATTATTGAAACGTTTTACTTTACTTTCTTCGAGCTTCTATCACTTGTCTATCTATGGTCTTATAAATATGAAATAAAATGAATAAACAGAACCAACTTGGTGTTAAAACCTCTGACGTATTTAAGACTGTGTATTTCAGAATAAAATGATTGACTTTCTGAAGAGTCTTGTGCAAGTCTACAACACAATATTGTAATGGAATAGACAGATATCCAACCAAGTGAGTATGGACATAGAGTGATGTTTATCATAGCCAGATAACCTTCGTCAGAACAGTGGCTGCCGTCTTGGACTCGCTATTCCGTCATCGATTTCTTTGTCTGCATCAGAAACCAAATATTAGTCTATCCATCACTTGGAGCACTTTTTCCGGCCGTGTTTATTCATTGTCAGAAGAATATATGTGGAGCATATTTACAAAGATAGCAAATCATATTTCCTAGCTCAACAGGGGAAGACGAGTCTGCAAAATAATTGCTTGCCGTTCGTGCACAGTGTTTTCATTTGGGTACGAAATCAACTGTCTACGTTCACTTCAACTCCAAATTATGGCTTAGCTTTATATTACAAGCGTCACCGAACTTCTTCAAGTCGTCAATAAAAGGGTTATTTGAGTTCATCCTTGTTTGGAACTTGACAGAGGGTACACAACGAGCAGTTCAATGTACATATGAAACATTAGACTATTGTCACGATCCGTGAGTCATACGAAACCGAATCTTAATATAATACAGCTTTCTCTGAAAGACTAAAACTAATCTTCCTTGTGTGTTCCTTCAATAGATTGACTTCCAAATTACACAGGTTCATATGCGAAATAGTATAGTCTA
Organism: Diodora aspera; assembly: GCA_031471655.1. NCBI lineage: Eukaryota > Metazoa > Mollusca > Gastropoda > Lepetellida > Fissurellidae > Diodora > Diodora aspera. The sequence continues at coordinate 7,305 of JAUELE010264284.1, read as the reverse complement.
GATTTGCTTAACTTGAGATAGACTGACTTCAGGGCTCCATTAAAGGGATATCAGTATGAAACAGGCCATTATAGTATCATCACAATGACTGGGACTTGATGAAAGTGTATCTCCCAACTGTCATGTCTTCTTAGACTAAAAAATAGTCTATGAAATATTTTAAATTATTTTATTATGTTTAACTTTGATTCCTTCAAGAGCCCTACTCCTACAATGCAGTTTCATAGAAGCTAGCTAGACTTGATTTGTAGACTGGCTAAAAACTTTTAAAGGATATTTATTAATTAATTTAAAAATGATTCCACAGTCATGGGGCAGGACTAATGTCTCATCGGTGGTTTCTATTCCGAGACATTAACCCGTTTTCACTTAGTTACATCAATAGATATAGAAATCTAACGTACATTCCAATTTGTGTTTAAAACATATTTACGAGTTTATTCATCTTGAATTGCCGAGGCAGTTCCACGAACTTGTGTAATTTCACTTAACGAGTTTCAGGAATATCAAAAGAAAGCAATGAAACCTGATCCAGCAAAAAGATGGCTCCACAATGCTGCGATGAAACACAAGCCGGACCACCTCGTGTCGCTGGAAGAACGTGTAAATCCTTCCCCAAATAAACGAGACCGTAGGAGAGATTACAGCCGACTCTTCAAATATATGTGAGTTTAGTGGACTTTACCTTTTGCTAAAGTATACAAGTCTACCTTGGCTTTCTCCGATAGATTACCAGACTGAATGTGTACTGACACATACCTGGCGGTTGAAAGAAAGACACCCTGTGTTGTTTATCTTCTGTTATAGAGCCTTACTTTGTCTGTTTTTGTTAGATCTGTGACTTCATGACTCCACAAAGATTCTTTGAATAGTTTGCCGCTATAATACATGTTTTCGAGTTTGCTACCACTGACAAGGACCGATGGTTTGCTATCATTGGCAAGGACCAATGTCTTGTTATGACTGACAAGGACCTGTGTTTGGTATCACTGACAAGGACCTATGTTTTGCGATCATTGACAAGGACTGATGTTTGGTTGTCACTGAAAAGGACCAATGTTTGCTATCGCTGACAAGGGCCGATGTTTTGCTATCTCTGACAAACACCGGTGTTTTGCTACCACTGCCAGTGACCGATGTTTTGCTATCACTAACAAAGACCGGTGTTTTGCTACCACAGACAAGGACCAGTGTTTGGTTGTCACTGACAAGGACCGATATTTGGCTGTCCCGGTGTCTGGCTATTGTTGACAAGGACCCGGTGTTTGGCTATCACTTACAAGTACCGGTGTTTTTTGTATCACTGACAAGAACCGGTGTTTGGCTATTACTGACAAGGGCCGATGTTTTTTGTGTCACTGACAAGAACCGGTGTTTGCTACCACTATCAAACACCGGAGTTGTGCTACCACTGCCAAGGACCGATGTTTTGCTGATACTATCTAAGACCGGTGCTTTGCTATCACTGACAAGGACTCATGTTTGTCACTGACAAGAGCCGATCATGGTTTTGCTATTATTGACAAGGACCGGTGTTTTGCTATGACTGACAAGAACCGGTATTTTTGTATCATTGACAGGAACCGATGTTTTTGTATCATTGAAAAGAACCGATGTTTTTGTATCATTGACAAGAACCGATATTTTTGTATCATTGACAAGGACCGGTGTTTTTTGTATCATTGACAAGAACCGGTGTTTGGCTATCATTGACAAGGACCGGTGTTTTTTGTACATTGACAAGAACCGGCGTTTGGCTATCACTGACAAGGGCCCATTTTTTGCTTTTATTGAGAAGGACCTGTCTTGGGCTGACAAGAACCGGTATTTTAGTATCACTGACAAGAACCGGTATTTTAGTATCACTGACAAGAACCGGTATTTTAGTATCACTGACAAGAACCAGACCTGAATGATGCTCCTGTCTTATATTTATTAAGACTAATATGGAGACAAAGTGTAGAACAATGTTTTGCGATATGTTATCGATCTCAGACAATAATAATAACGAAGTCTTTCCTGTGCCATTTATGAGCAGGCAAAATCTGGCCCAATCGTCTCTAAACTTCACTTATTTTGTTTCAAATATGTATTATCTAGAAACTGCGTCTTGTGTCTCCTCCTAATTGTCAAATTTGTCTCAAGGGTGAGAATGCTAAGAATTTACAGGTCCCGTCAGTCAGATCATAGCTGTATAACCATGTACAAATGTGATTTGTGCCTTATTCGTCAGAAATACGCTCCTTCTGTCTACATATAAGTGCCCACCAGAAAGGTCAGGGATAAAGGGTAACCATATTTCATTGTCTGGCCGCAGCCTTATGTTTGCACTAGGTCCCATGACAAACCCTTACTTCATTACAGTAATAGTCCTGTTTTGTAACTCACTCCACGGCTAATGGTCTTCCAGACACGATTAATCTACGTGGAAGTAGGAAAAAGGGTCTGAACTTCCGATGATTTTAACGTCCTTTTAACAGACATCTCTAGACTTGAGGTATTCTGGTGGTGTACCTTCCTGTGTTGTTTGTTGGTAATGTCTTGGATAATGAGAACGTCACATAAAACTGTCGTAAAATCAATGAGTGCTTGACTGTAGATACATTTACTTCATATGTGTTTGCTAACTCTAATGTGAACATACTTTCAGATAAGTATATGTTAAATTTGTATTAGTAAATATATTTCCAATATTTAATTTAAATGTACGTTATATTTTGAATATCAATAAAACAACACACAATTTAAATGACTTATTTGCAGAATTAAGAGATGGACGTATCATGGAATGTGATTAATGGCATGTAATATTTACTATATTCGTGTCATGTGTCATAGCTAAGATTACTTATATACTCATGCTCATTATTATTGTCATCCCGTGTATGAGTTCTATAATAGTAGTGTCAAGCTAACAGTTGTACGGCAATAATATCATTGTAAAACTTCCCGAATCTCTGATCCTGTAGACAGAGCCTGGAACCGAGGGGGCCAACTGGGGCTACTTTGATAGGTCCCATTTGGAAGATAAAAAGGACAGAGACCGTGAGTAAAAGTAAAATAAGGAGTGTGGCTCAATTACTTCTGCGTATGTCCTATTATACGAGAATGGACATAATTATTAGCATGAGTATATTTTGAATATGTTAGGCAAAACGATATAAAATAGATTCATGAGATATAAAAGTATTGTGGGACTTTGTTTAAGATATTTACAAATGATATGTTTGACATATACCACCCATAGCGGGATGTAAACAAATCCTACATGAAAATAGCGCACCACCGACCAAGACGTCTTCATTGCTGCCAGCGCACATACAAACTAGGAAGCATTTCTCACCGATACCAAATATATCTTTCAGTGGAACGATGCACGGGTTTGACATATGCTAACAGCTAGCAAATGTTTAGCAAAGTGTTGGAATGCAGCGTGCAGAGGAAAGTGAGCTACTCCACTTGTATATCAGTAAATGAAAGCATCTGGCAGTAATCAATGGCATTCAGATATGAAGCACATACCACGAGTTCTGACCTAGACGGCCACGGCTACCGAACTAGCCTTTCTCAACATCTTTGAAAACAAAACATGTTAATCCAAAACGAATATCCGAGAGTCCAAATATGAATATTGCCATCGACAGAGCATTGCTATAAGAAGTCATTGTGATACAAAATACCTCCACAAAGATTGTACTGTTTAACTAAAATGGTTGAAAATGTCAATATGAGACTTTGACAAGTCTATGCCTGCATGTACAGCCGAGTCTGTTTACACAAGACTTTCCTTATTAGCTTGGTGAAATATTAACTAGGCTGCAAGATCAAACACGAAAACGATCAATTACTTATTCATAAATTGCCTTTAGCTGCTTGGGGACTGTTATTGGTGAAGGAGAAGGAGAAAAAGACTCATTTTACTGGCTGCGGTAATGTTTATTTGCCGTGCAATGAATGCAGTATCTAGATAGATATACAAGCCTTCGGTTAATGCTCAGTAACAGGAATGTTAGCGGTTATTTATGGCTGAAGGTATTCGATTGTATCCGGTATGGATGCCAGTGTAATATATACAACATGTTTGCAAGATATAAATGGTTGATGTACAGAAAGATTAACTGAAACCTGAAATCTACAAGTTTGACTCCAGAGTTGAGAACTGAAAGGATTAATCTAGGATTCCTGACTGTATTTCAGTCTCCTTTTCAATTAATAGATACCGGCAGGGGTAGAAAATAAAAATCACAATGCACAAGTCACGACTTATGAAAGTATTTTTGTGCAAGTTACAGCTTAAGATTTGTAAGTCAAAAAGATTATCTCAACGAATTCTTTAAGTCATCATATAATTAGACCAGTTCAAACTAAGCTGAAATTATGATGATCAATATCAATAAACAAAAAACAAAAAACCCAAATATAATTCATGACTCTATGATTTTAATTGATCAGTTATCTTTTGCTTATACTATAAGAATTGAATGTGATAAGGTCACTGGACTTTTTGTTAATTGTTTTGATAAGTCAACATGACTTTTCCATAAATCCGGGACCACTGACGTGAGGATGTTTCTACCACTGGATATATAAAGTATCCAGCATCTTGCATAATGAAAATACAGTCTTGGTTGCTGTAGAACTAAGGGAACAGCTTTCACTGGAGCTCCTCTTAGTTATTTTATATATCTAGTTAAAACAATTCATATTCGTATTTTAAAAAATACCTTAGGACTGGAGCCTAGTCTAGGAGAGGATATATACTTCCTAGTGAAGGATATTTTAGGACTAAGGAAGGAAGAATACAAAAAAAGGTTCACTTTCCTTTACCTTGAGTGAGGAGCTTAACACACACTGTCTCGGAGATGGAAAGAATTAAACATTTGTATTAAATCTACAGTACCTGCAACCAATATTCATGCTAGTTTTGTAATAGAGGGGTTTAGTTTTAAGCAACGTAGAAATCAGATGTTATTTAGGCTGTTGGAATCGTATTTACAATACAGGACACAGACATGTATTCAAGTGAAGGATTCTGGTGAGAGTAAAATACTTGGAAAATGAAAACACACATATCTCTGATCGTCGTTCATGAAACTTTATTGCTCACACCCAAACAAACAAACAAAAACAAACTTTAAATAAAACACAGGGTCACTATCAATGTATCCCCTATTCATGTGTTGATGAATTTTGCTTGTACAGGCAAATCTCAATTTGAATGTTCTTTAACAATTTGATTTTTTAAAGTCAACTGCATAGTTTAATAATGGATACATCAGTAGTACAACCAATCATAAAGTACTTATACAATCATCTTCGTCATGGAAATCTATCTTAAAGAACACAATTCTTGAAAATATATTTCAGATTTACATGTACGTTTCACTGCTACTGTCTGCATTCAACAACTACCATACCATGCATAACGATAACACAAATTGAGGGTAGTTTTGAAAACCAATGTGCAGTGAAAACATTTCCACCCCAGTATAATCATTCTCCATTGCCCGAAGACAAGCTCTGTGGCCTATTGTTACAGCCACTCAACTGGCTTCCACACCTTTAGCACCTCTGATTGTTCAGGTAGAGCAGGTGTGAAGGCATTCTCCACTACAGGTATGTTATCCTCGGTTACCCATGTCGTAAATCTTCAGTGTCACATATAACGTCATGAAAACCAGATTAGAGGTTGGCAACTAAGTGTAGCGTGCATATTGGTTACGCACGGGCAGGGGCCTCGGACCAGAACACCCACCTCGCAATATCTGATGTGCGAAACATCATTCATTCATTCATTCATTCATTCATTCATTCATTCATTCATTCATTCATTCATTCATTCATTCATTCATTCATTCACCCACTCACTCACTCACTCTACACCATATGAAAATTAAATTCAATTTGAATAAAATGTATAAAATAACCCCCTTGCTGAATACATAGTACAATGTACATACAACTTTATTTTTTAGCTGTAATCACGCAAACCTACATTGTTCAAATTACATGTCATTGACACAATGTATGAAATAACAAGCACCTTTATTTATTTAAAACATCTACTTTACAGTACACACACTTTCTTGTTTATGACCAATGTAAGAAACCCCAACTTGTAGGTCAACAAAGCTGCTTAATTTCTCAATGTCAGATGACAAATGGACGGTCATATTACGTGACCAGGCCGATCGTTGAAACACCGGAGACTACAAAGCTGTAGAAACTCCAGCTAGATAAATACATTGTTCCCAAGCGGGTCACGGGTTAGGCCAAGTGTCCAATCAAGGTTATACTGTCACTGAAACCCTTAAAGGTAATCTATACGGTACGTTTCTGCATATCTAGATGACAGAAACTTTGTCCGACAGCAACTTTGACACGGTGTCAATGTATAATGATACAATCGCCTTGCTTGCATGACTGAGCGAGAACTGAATACTGATACATGCCGTGTGTGAGATGGTAGAATGGTGTGCTGTGTGAGGATGGTGAAGACAGTGTGTAAGGTTACAACAAAAGGCATGTTGTTCTGCTCTATGATTCTTGTTCATACATCAAAGGGCGAGTAAACGCAAGTTTCCGGTTTTACTGATGTATGACCAATAAAACTGCACTGCTTCATAATCCCAATAAACGTTAAAAAGCCTGCATTTCACGTCTTTATTTTCACTCTTCCGTTTTGGAAGACGGATGTCCTGAATACAATAAAGGTAGTGAAGTGGCTGTGATGTGATAGGAATACGAAGCCTCTTCATGTGTAAACGATGTATTATTACCTTCGCATTTATTCAAGAGAATGTACATGTATATTGTGCATTTAGTTAATGTAGTTAATGTCAGTTAGTGTATGTAGTTAAACCAACTGATTTATACCAACGACATCTAAATAATTGTTTAAATGACAAGCTAATAAAAAATATAGTCCAGATGAATAGCGAGGAAAAAAGAGAAACAGGGCAAGACGTTTGTAAACAATATTATTTGCCTTGAAGAGTGGGAGAGAGAGAGGGAAAGAGAGGGACAGAAAGAAGGGGAGAGAGGAGGAGAGAGGGAGAGAGGAGGAGAGGGAGAGAGAGTGGAGAGAGGAGAGAGAGGAAGAGAGAGAGGGGGAAATAGAGGGACAGAAAGAGGGGGAGAGAGGAGGAGAGAGGGAGAGAGAGGAGAAGGAGAGAGAGAGAGGAGAGAGAGGGAGAGAGAGAGTGACAGAAAGAGAGAGAGAGGAGGAGGAGAGAGGAAGACGTTTACAATAATATTTTGCCTTGAAGAGTGAGAGAGAGAGGGAGGGAGGGAGAGAGAGAGGAG
>JAUELE010264262.1:0-10239 GCA_031471655.1 Diodora aspera | reverse complement strand
AATTAATTCATGACACATCCCCAAAGATCAGGACCATGTTGGTATGTGTCATTTATATTCGTGTCTGTGCTATTACTTGTTGTTCATCTTATCCACGAGGCGATCTCTAATTGTCAGTGTTATATGTGAATAATCCATGTTAGATTGTGACAATATTTACATACAACTCTCATTTGCATTGTAAATTGATAGTACATTTGTGAGGAGGCTGGGACAACGAATATAGGGACTCTTGAATCAACACTGACCTGAAGCAATACTTAAAACATTTAAAAAATGGTTGTGTTTATTTAATGATATCTCATTGAAGAATTGTCCGAAGCATCTTACCAAAATACCATGGTATTTATAACGCTGATGTTCGTTGGAATGAATATTGCTTAGGCCTTTTTTCGCCATTCAAAACGTGCTATCACAAACAATGTTTTAATGAATTGACTGTGATGCAGCGTCGTGTTCCTGAGGATGGCTCACGCCCCATGACTGTTTACCAAACGACGTGTGTTGTTTGTGAGAGCGATTTTGGTCGATTTGGAACGAAACGAATACAGTGTATGTGGAAGTGCAGAGATTATATAAACGCGTGTGAAGCGTGAAAGTGTATTAAAGATTGAGATGCAATATATCTTTCAGTGGCAGCTTCCCCCACAGTTTTTATGCCCCACCCCCATTATATTTCGCACTGGCTTCGTCACTGACCTGTTCTAATTGTGTGTTTGTTGTTGTTAGTTGGGTTATATAGTGCTTGTCCTCCATTCCATTGTCAGTTAGCTTGATAACGGTTCTGATCAAGGTACGGAAACGTCGCAATCAATAAAGCCAACAAATTGACATCCATAAGAAACATTCTTGTTATATTTCAGAGATGCAATATCACTGAATCATACTGTTATGCCGTGCGTGTAGGTTGTAAGAGGGCAGCCATCTGTGAAGGTCGGCAGCGATGAGTTAAACATATTTTGCAGTTTTATAGATAATGACCCATCGGACATCCACGGCCTCTAACCTGTTGCCTTTTTGCTTGGTAAGACATTTATTAACCCTTTATTGCTTTTAAAAATATAAGTATCTAGCGGTGCGTAGTATCTAGCGTAGCAGTTTCTGCAGCGTTTGTAAGGCACTGAATGAGAGCTCTTGTGTGTGTAGCCCTCGGTATTAAAGGAACCATGCATGTTCTTAGGTGAGTTAACATATTCTCCAACTACCCTCCTTCTATGATACGTTTAGTATATACAGGCAACAGATGAGCGGTTTCCTGCAGATTATTCCACAAGATACTTAAAAACTCATTTACGCTTTAAGTGTTTTGCATCTGAGATACAGGTTTCACGATATCTCTAAACCTGACGAGCTGTAGACTTAAAGATCACAAGCTCCTATGAACTTGCAAATTCGCGCATTATTCGTTGCTAATGCAGGTTGGATATGTCTGGAAGAATGGGTTTTTTATACAATCGGAGAATAGTTTCATCATTTTGGAAATTATTAACAAAATATTCAATAGTTTGCTAGTTTAGCAGACTATCAATCTTCTACAATTTAGTCATCCAGTCATAATATAATGTATTCATTGGAGTCATAATAATTATTACTGTAATTAAATTTAGTTCAGTTTGTACAAGATATAGCACAGTGGGTAAATGTTGTTTAAGAAAGTCAAGCATTTGGGTTTGAACCTTGTCAGAACCTGTCAACCTCGGCTGTAGTTGCCGGTCATGTGAGAGCCTCGGTCGGGGGGTGGGGTGGGAGGTTGGTTGGTGATTACAATTTTAAGTCTGAATAGTTGACCTGTATGGTCATTATAATGTAAACACATCACGTAGGGAACTTGATAAAGAAACGTTATGTGGGGAACAGCAACAAAAGAAAAAACGAAACAGGAAAAGAAGAAGAAAAGAAACAGCGGCAGAAGAAGAAAAGAAACAACAACAGAAGAAGAGAAAAGGAAACAGCAACAGAAAAAGAAAAAGAAAAAAAGAAACAGGAACAGAGGAAAAAAACAGCAACAGAATGAAAAATGAAACAGGAAAAGAAGAAGAAAAGAAACAGCAGCAGAAGAAAAAAAGAAACAGCGACAGATGAAGAGACACAACAGCAGCAGCAGAAGAAGAAAAAAAGAAATAACAACAGAAAAAGAAAAAAGAAACAGTAACAGAGGAAAAAAAGAAACAGTAACAGAATGAAAAACGAAACAGGAAAAGAAGAAGACAAGAAACAGCGGCGGAGAAGAAAGGAAACAGCAACAGAAGAAGAAGAAAAGAAACAGCAACAGAAGAAGACACGAAAAAGCAACAGCAGCAGCAGAAGAAAAGAAATAGCAACAGAGGAAGAAAAGAAGCAGCAACAAAACAAGAAGAGAAACAGCAACGGAAGAAGAAAAGAAACAGCAACAGAAGAAGAAAAGAAATAGCGACAGAATAAGAAGAAAAGAAACAGCGACAGAAGAAGACACGAAAAAGCAACAACAACAGCAGCAGAAGAAAAGAAATAGCGACAGAATAAGAAGAAAAGAAACAGCAACAGAAGAAGAAAAGAAACAGCACCAGAAGAAGAAAAGAAACAGCAACAGAAGAAGAAAAGAAACAGCACCAGAATAAGAAGAAAAGAAACAGCAACAGAATAAGAAGAAAAGAAACAGCAACAGGAGAAGAAAAAAGAAACAGCAACAGAGGAATAAGAAAAGAAACAGCAACAGAATAAGAAGAAAAGAAACAGCAACAGAAGAAGAAAAAAGAAACAGCAACAGGAGAAGAAAAAAAGAAACAGCAACAGGAGTAGGAGAAAAGCAACAGCAACAGGAGTAGAAGAAAAGCAACAGCAACAGAATAGGAAAAACAACAGCAACAGAAGAAAACGGAAAGAAACAGCAACAGAAGCAGACACGAAAGAGCAACAGCAGCAGAAGAAGAAAAGAAACAGCAACAGAAGACGAAAGCTACAGCAACAGAAGAACAAGAAGAAAAGAAACAGCAACAGGAGAGGAAAAGCAACATCAACAGAATAAGACACGAAAAAGCAACAGCAGCAGCAGAAGAACAGAAACAGCGACAGAAGAAGAAAAGAAACAGCACCAGAAGAAGAAGAAAAGAAACAGGAACAGAAGAAGAAAGGAAACAGCAACAGAAGAAATAGAAAAGAAACAGCACCAGAAGAAGAAGAAAAGAAACAGGAACAGAAGAAGAAAAGAAACAGCAACAGAAGAAGAAGAAAAGCGACAGCAACAGAAGAAGAAGAAAAGAAACAGCAACAGAAGAAGAAAAGAAACATCAACATAAGCAGAAGAAGAAACTAAAGAGCAGCAGAAGAAGAAGAAAAGAAACAACAACAGAGGAAGAAGAAAAGAAACGGCAACAGAAGAAGAAAGGAAACAGCAACAGAAGAAGAAGAAAGGCCACAGCAACAGGAGAAGAAGAAAAGCAACAGCAACAGGAGAAGAAAAGAAACATCAACATAAGCAGAAGAAGAAACTAAAGAGCAGCAGAAGAAGAAGAAAAGAAACAACAACACAAGAAGAAGCATATCAGAACACAGGAAAATCATTTTCAACAAAATGCCAAATGAATATCCTCATTCACTTAATTATGATTCTTGGTACCACCGACTGGGTCCAAAGTCCACACCGGAAAGATTGCAAGAAATACATTTAGCTGTGCTATAGGAGATGTCAACTCATACAATATGCTGTGTCCATGCACTTGAAGCACTCCGGTTCTCACACTGTTTCACACAGTATAAGCCCACTTAACCCAGTGAACTTGTGAAAACAATCGTGCTCTTGTCACCGCGACCTCGGCAGAAGGAGACAGTTAAACCAGTTTAAGAGATTGTAATTCGTTTTCAGCCGATATGTGGATCCGCAGATGTGTGTTGTCTTCCAGAGAGTTTAATGACCCCGTAAACAGGTCACCCTTACAAGCAGTAAAACTTGTAGCAAATCACTTTGAATAACTGGTCATTGTCCAAAGACATGCGGCGATACATTTGATTATCTTGCTGGTACAGATTTTACTCAACCAATTTCAAGTTTGTGATGACTGAAAACATGGATGAAAATGTTGCAGTAAACATTATATTTGAGAGTGAAATTGCTTAATGCTGTTTAGTTGGAGGAACAAGTATAGGTGATGGGTCTGTTCTAATTCCTCCGTATTAGAGCGCAAAATTCAATGTCTTAATTTAACACCATTCACGCAATTTTATTGCTGTGTTGCAGAGTAAATCTTGTTGTGAAACACTTACGCTGTTCAATCTTAGGAGTGGTCATCTTCGATTCTTCGACGACCGGAATGTCGTAAAGGTGCGACACTACCGATAAGCATGTACTGGGTATATGTGACCCGACACCACGAAATAAGTCGGTTTGAGCGCAGGTAGATATTGAGTTATCAGCTCTCAAAGCTAATCACCTTGAAAATACCGAAAAAAATGCATTGCAGAAATGGATTTGTCAATACTTACAGTATCTAGAAAAGTTACCTAAATGATGCTAATACTTCATTAAAACACCTTAAATTGACTCTGAATGTGTTGTATCACCCCCGCCATTCGCTAATGTCCCTTGAAGCACTGGTTATGTGATCGTAATTTGTTGCCCCAATCTAGCGCAAATTACTCCTTAGTTCTAGAGAAATGTATTCATTAGAGAGGAGAACACTTCTAGTCTCTAAAAATACTTGTATTTTTCACTTTTCTAGTGCCGATCTTTAACTAAGGCCCACAAAATCCCCAAACACCTGGATTGTGACAGATTAATTAGTCTTTGAAGCAATAACACCTTTATGACCCTAATCAGGCAGTATCAACACTGCCCTAATGAACTCTTTGATCACACCTCACCCCCGATGGTTCCCCAGCATTACAGATTTAATTGTCTTCGGGTAATCACCCCAAACAGACAACAGGAAATTCCTTTTTTTTAAAGACAAAATGAGTATCTAATTTTAGGAATCATGTTAATTCATTTAACATTCCGCAAACAAATATTTGGGATTTAAACATCTTAAATGTTTTTAAACATCTGTTATTAACTTATTTTTAGTGTCTTTCTCTGTTTTAATCAAAGTAGGATACCGGTTGCTATGGACCTTTGTTGATCAACTGTACCAATCTTTAAACTCGTTATTCTCAGGATTGTCAAATTCATGGTTGTGGTAAAATAGGTTACAATATTGCTCATAACTCCAACAGTTTTTGTGCTACAACAATAAATGAGATATCAGTTGAAAGTTTGTCATGTGCTCTTTGCAAATATATTAATAACTCAAAATGTCAATTTTGCGTAAACCGACTCATTTCGTGGTGTCGGGTCACATTTATATTTTAGGAAGTGAAGGAAATCAGTCGGACTATGAATTGAAAATATTTCTAAGAAAGTAAAAACTGAGAATTCTTTTACAAAAGTCGAGGACTTGATAGATGTCAAAAGTATTTCAGAACGGAAGCTTTGTTCAGTGCAACTTAGAACTCCATCCTCAGGCTGTGTACACCTTGTCTGTTGTGCTACTGAGAACCTGCTTGTAAACTGCATGACCCTAGTGCTTAGCTGATTACAAAGCCAGAACTCTCTCAGTTTATCTTCCCCATCATCCTCACTTCAGATTTCAAGCGCGGACACAGCTGCCAGCCGATTTACCTCTGTGATTGCTTCTGAGAGTTGCACCAATTGTCAGCACTTCATTCTTCAGTCTTTCCTTCTTTCCATCCTTTTTAAACACTGTTATGTCATCCCATTGTCTCTCTCTCTCTGCCTCTGACATAACAGTTCCAGTGGTCTCCATGTCCCAGTTTATTGATCCCATTCTGTACTGAGGGGAGCCAGACTGTACCAGCCATCTGCAGCCTAGTATGGATTATTTGAAATCAGCTGGCACTGCCCCCGCTGCCACAATGGAACTGGCCCAGTGTGATGACAGATTTGCATAGATTAATGGTTTGGCTTCATTCATAACAAAGACTGGGCTGCTGGTCATGCCTTGTAAAAGATGAAGGTGTTGATGAAAATAATATGAGTGAAACTGAACCTATCCCTTTGTTGGTTTGTCACCAAGACATCGGGAGACTGTTATGGATTATTTTTGTGGTGTCGAAGCTCTCGGCTTTTGAATCTGCTGAGTGGTGATTCAACCCACCCTAGCTGGATTTACTCATCCCTGAAACATGTATACCATTCCTGAAGGCATTGGGTATTCCCATCCGGGAAAAGCTGGGAAGATGCGAACTAATGGTGCATTTCTCAGGACATTTGATTCTAAACGCCATTATGCAGCACCACAGCAAAATGTGAAAAGTTCTACAAGGTAGGAAAGCTGTTATTACAAACAACTTCAAGATGACAGGCTTGTGGGTTTTGTTCAACAATAGTTGGAGGAAAGATTTGAGCAAAAGCTGATAAAATTCTGTGTTACTTTGGTACAATTGCTGGAAAAGATTTTTTAAATATCCCTGACAAATCTTTAACGGTACATTTACTATTTAAAGATGACAAATAACATTTAATCATCCTGTTACTAACTTCTTTTGCATTTTGTTCCCAAGGATTATTAGCTTCCTTTGAATGAGGTGAAACCCTTGGATCTTAAAGCATCAACTATCGCATCCTATGAATAAGTACAATTCAAATCTGGTTGACAGTCCATTCTTCAGGTTTCTAAGCTCAGTCATATGAATGCATATATTCTCCTTCACAACAAACATAAACAAATCAATGTTGTTCATAAATGTAATTTTATGCTATATGTTACAGAGAAGTCATTCATAAGTATAAATTATACATAATTTTGGGACAACCGTTTGCTTATCTATGTATTACTACTCCACCAACAATTTGAAACAAATGTCCGACTGTTAGTTAAAATATGCACCTTGTTAAGTAGAAATGCACCCTCTCTTTGTTAGAGATGGGAGCTCCTAAGATTCTAAAAACCGATATCCGGTGTTCAAATAAAATTTTTAAATGAATTTGACATTACAACAAAGAAATCAAGTAGAATCAGATGAAGGGAATAAATTTCAATACAAGCCTGGGGTTTTTAAGATGTAATCTTAACGGATCAGAGACATTGTGCTGATAAATGACATCAGTGTGTCGTCATTTAAAGGTCAGGACATCGGCATTTGTCACATTACTCGTTTGCATTATGCAAATTTAGGGTGTCATTCTGTAACAATGTCCATTGTCAAAAAGCATCAGAGTCTTAAATTAAAGTCGGTAATACTTTAATAATCGTTGACTCTATTGCAGAACAAAATGGCGTTCTTTGTTATTGCATGCAAATAAGGTCATTCCTAGTTGACATCATTTGACTAAGGCTATCGAGAAATATCTGAAAGTGCCAGACATGTGTACTGAGTTCACCTTTGGGTTGGTGTCAAAGAAATTTGCTGCAGTTTAAGGGGAAAATCAATATGCATGTGCAGAGAGGGAAAATTAGTTGTGCAGAATGTCACCCAGATGCCTCATCTTCTGGACAGATTTGTCTTGAAGAAGAAAACTCATAAAATGTAGATTTACAACTGCAATGTGTTCAACATGACAGTTTAAAAGGACGCTATGGGGAAAACTCTGAGAGGACATCTGTGCAGGTCATCTCTTTGACATCTTCGTCATACAGTTTGTTGACAGTGTAATCTGATTCTTGAAGAAGTCATCTCCAAGCTCTTCAACTAGCTTCTTGTTAAATATTTTATATTTTAAAATTTTATTATTGATTTTTAGTGTTATCAGTTTGCATGTAGTACATCAGTGTGTTTAGGCTGTACCAAATTCAGTACTTTGATGAGAGATATTTTCAATAGTTTATATACGTACCTAAATTGTAGCTAAAAAGTTGATATGGCTGAAAGGTTGGTGAAATCACTTCAGTCACTTTTTTAATAGCTCGTTTAAGTCAATGTTTCAGAACCTGAAATTTGCACATCAGTTAAAAATAGGGCCAGCTGAGGTTCAAATTTGAATATAATAACAGTTTTGTGGAGAATGTCATGACAAACCCCATGGTGTAATTCTGGTCTTCCGATACAGTTCAGTTTTGGCTTGGTGATGTTTACCATATGACTGAAAACCATTGTCCGTACTGTGGAGTATGTTATGATTCTCTTATGCCTCTCACATAAACTGTAACAGGAAGTCTTAAACTCTGCCTAACTGACACGAGGTTGTGTTTTGGATACATTTCAGTGTGGCCTTCATACATAATTATTTTTGGCAATCATATGATAGTTTCCTGAAAGCTGATGTTTACAAGGAGTCCTAAAGGAGATGTTTGTGTTTTGAAATCTTGCTTGTGAACCATGGTTGTTCACAACCAACATTTCAAAACACAAACATCTTACTCACTTGACAGTTTAAGAATTAATTTGAAAATACTGTTAGAAATAACCTTTACTAAAAACCAAGCATGACAGCAACTCTGAAATGCTGAATTGTAATAATCAGATGAATTTTTGTTGTTATGAAAATTTATTGAAGAAATGTAGAAGAAATAATAAAATCCTGTTGCTGTAGTTTAATTCATAAAAGTCTTTCATATGATATGTTAAAGAAAGGGCTTTCAATTTAGAACTGTCATTAATTGTAAGGGAACTTAGGGAATCTGTGAAATATTCCTGATATAACAAATCAAATAATAAATTGTGTTGCACTGAACAGAACAGAAAGCATAAGGATGCAAGAAATGAGCCAAATGGTGATCAGTCTGATTCAGTGTCAGTCTCCATGGGTGTAAATCTACCATGTGTATTCTTCTGTTTGTGGCAGCCACTACTGTCCAGTGTCAGTCTCCATGGGTGTAAATCTACCATGTGTATTCTTCTGTTTGTATCAGCCACTACTATCCAGTGTCAGTCTCCACAGGTGTAAATCTACCATGTGTATTCTTCCGCTTGTGGCAGCCACTACTGTCCAGGGTTTATTAATGTTTCCGTTATTATACGAGACAGGAACATGTCTGATCCTGATGATGAAGTCCCAGTCAGTGTAAATGTATGAGTCATCAAATTGTTGTATCATGAAATCCATTGATATTTGTCATCAGTGAAGAGCAGGTAGACAGACTTCAAAGGTGGATGCAGAAGATTCAATACTCTACCACCATTAGCCTATATGTGATTATACATTTCTATGATCTTCACTGAAAAACTTGGTAATAATATTTTATTAGGTATGTTGGTTTTATTTGCTATGTCCACAAGATACTTAGAGAAATAAAGTTTATGGATGGATGGATTATACCTGAAATATTATATATTCTTAAACTGACAAAGCATATTTTTACCTGAAATGTGATATTCTTAAACTGAATACAAATAAATTTGAATTGTTGTAAATGGTTAAAAACTTAACTGAAGATAAACTGAAGAAAGAATATTTAACTGACCAAATTGTTTTCAAAAATGAGATTAGGTGAAATGTTTTAGGTTGAAGGTATTACAGCTTGAAGGATCCAATCCTCGATCATGGTTACTTTGTAGCTGTGTTTTTTTGCTGATAATTTGTGTTTGGCAATGACAATGAATTATTGTCTTTCCTCCCCAATTGTATCCATGAAGGATCAGAGGGGGAATAAGGAAATTTGGGGCTATTATCTTGATGAGGTCCAATGCATTGAAGGAACAAGGATCAAAGAGAAAAGGAAAGCTCAAATGAGCTCATCAAGAAAAATCCATGTGTCAACGAAAGAGTTATGGCCATGCCTGAAGACAGAAGGATTGTAGATTACATTTGGAGAGATTTTTGCATTTATGGTCAAAAGTGGTGGACTTGTGTTTGAGCCTCAAACAAAACCTCGGGATAACTGGGTCTGACAAGGAGCCTCGCTTTGTCCGGTCCTGTTTTTTATCATCTTGGAAAATTGATTTTTGCACACATTGCATGTGCAAGAATTTTTATTAATTAGTCGTGTATCAGAATCTATTTAGCATGTCACATTATCATTGATTTTTTCCAATTGGAGATAATCACATACCAATTCAATCAACCATCCATGCAAGATGCACAAATCTGAATTTTGACAGGTAAAGGGGAAATTGAAAGTTTGTCGGATGAAATTAAAATGAACTAATTTTTAGCTGCATATGTAAAAGTTGAGAAACAAATGTGTTTACTTTCAGTTTCATAAATATGTTTATAGTTCTACTATTCTTTTGTTTAAATTATTGCATATACATATACTACTCAAAACAAGTTAGGGGTCAAACCATATATGAGCCCCACCTAATTAAATTGGTTTTGCTGATTAACCT
>JAUELE010264240.1:0-10240 GCA_031471655.1 Diodora aspera | reverse complement strand
GATCTTGATAACCTATCAATTAATTTCTGTGAAGTCACTCTATATCGGGATAAAAAAGAAACATATATTTTATTGGGTTGCTGACAGTAATAAAATGTGAATACCTTAAAAACTAATGTTAACACTTTGTAAAATTAATGGTAACATATTTATAATTTTATTAGTTAACGTGATATCAAGGTGCGGGGAGGGGGGGGGGGGGGGGTGAAGCTCAGATTTAATAACTTATTTGGTTAAAAGTTGGAGCTTTTGGGGCTTATTAAAATAATCTTCCAAATTTTGGACATCTGTATTTAGATATTGTTTTCTAATTTGGATATATATATTTTATATTTGGGACATTCCAAGATTTTTTGGTATACTGAGTCCTTATTAGGACAGAACTCATAGTGTGTATGTGGTAAGAGATTAATGATCAAGAATCTTAACGAGATAGTTAATGAGCGTCTCGTCAAGTCCATTTGGTCATTAGGGATGACCAGCACTGAATATGTAATGCACTTTAGTTTTGTGTCTGTATTTTTGGGAGGGAACCACCATGGCCTGTCTTGAGGGCGTGTCATCACTCGTAAAAACTCTTTGATTGGCGATCATTATAACCGGACCACGTGACATACAGTTTTGAGACAAATACTATCATACTAAATGACACCATAACTACAGACACGGTCTGGTAACAATATGAATGGGTTGTTAATTACTTTTTTTCTTCCGGTTTTGACAAGATACACTAGGAAACGGGATCTTTGAGTTGTGTCAGTAAGGTGACTTCACATATGCTGTTTGCGTAATTATGTCGTAAAGATTTTGTTTTCTTTGCGACAAATGAAATCAGGACATAAACTTCAACTATGTCAACTTAGCTAGCAATTCACGATCATATTTGTGTGAACAGTAACACCGATATGAATAAATGCAGCTCCAATAGCTTCAGAGTCTCCATCTGCCATATCATTGTCTGTGATTGCTAATTAATTAACCGAGGTGCACCCTTACATGTATATCACAGCCTCGTTTATAACGTTTTGCCAAAGTAGATTGCATGTTAAACATTAACCTCTCTCTCTACAGTGTTCCGGGTAATTGACGGGGGAAAATCAGCGTTTTTAACGACTTTAACAGTAGATATCTCGGTTAATAATAGCGCAGTGGTCCAAAGGTAGAGCGTCCGCCTGCCAATCACAAGGTCCGGAGTTCGATTCCCGGTTCTGACACTGAACAAGAAACTTAATCCACATTGTCTCAGTTTACCCAGCTGTAAACATGGGTACCTGGTTCGGCAGTGATGGCATTTGTGAGCGTTGACCTTCTAGCGCCTGACAGGCAGCTTGGGTTGTATAGGCTCTTGATTTGTACATTGTCCGAATGACCAGGGTAATAATGTCAAGCGCTATGAGCATGCACTGTACATGGATATATGCGCTATATAAATAGACTATTATTATTATTTATTCTTGGGTGACGATGACGATCAGCCAAGCGGTGATAAGTTAAAGTTACTACATTTGTTTCCGAGTGGTATGTCTGGTTATTGCACACTTTCGATGGTTTGATTAACAACCGTGAAGGTAACGAGTGCGTCAATCACACCATTGAAAGTGTGCAATAACCACACTAACTACGAGGAGCAATGTGGTAAGTGATTTGTACCTCGCCCCTAAACGACGTCAGGTGCGGGCCTTTGGATCAAAGAAAATTTGTCGCTGCGTGGTACAATGCTTTGCTACCAGACACTCCTATTGGTATTGACAAAATAGATGGTCTTCTGGCTCTTGTCGTTTAGTTTGCCATTGCCATTTTTAATCAATGTCTCCGCTTGTTTCGAAGTTGTATGCATAAACACAGGAATCATGTCAGCTTGTTGGGTTTTCTTTTTTACTTGGTTTTCACCAATCTTTCAGCCATATACCCTTGGAGTCACTTACATCACGTCAGTGTTAGGGCGGAATCTCTGGACTGAAATAAGTGCCTAAGCAGGATCCGCACCCATGGTTTGCAGATGTGGGTCGAACCTCAATTTGTGTGTGTCATTGTGCTGCAAGTTATTGGGTAAAGACTTGATCAATGCAGAATAAGAATTAGTACAAGCCTTATTTAATTAAAAACCAGCAATGTTTCAGTAAGAGCAGTTGTTTGTTTGTTAATAATTACAGGGATGACAACAGCCTTTTAGATGTTCAGTTGAAATGCCAGGGGTCGTGCAGGCCCTCAGATGTTCAGTTGAAATGCCAGGGGTCGTGCAGGCCCTCAGATGTTCAGTTGAAATGCCAGTGGTCCTGCAGGCCCTCAGATGTTCAGTTGAAATGCCAGGGGTCCTGCAGGCCCCGAGCCAGATCCAGTGCTAAGCCTGGTCAGGGGATCTCTGGAATTTCAGTATCAGAGAATAGCAAATACCTTCGAAATTATGACAATAATGGGGTCCCCTTAACCTCAGTATACACCCCAATATGTTGTAGAATTTCGCATTTTTACAAAAACGTCCAAAATGAGACAGAAAATGCAGAATTCGACAGACAATTGTCATCCCTGTAATTAGGATGTCAAAGTCAGCATGTTTGCTTAGTTCTTACTACAGTTACAACAAATCAGAGCGGTGGAAATGTCAACATTTAGGAAGGTAACAATTAATAAGAATAAGAATTTTAATAAAACCTTTGAAGCAATAACATTCAAAATGCATGAAGTAAGGTAAATACAAAAAAGGACCTATTTTTAACTCAACTGGTCAAAACCAGTTGAGTTTTCAGTAAAGTGAAAAACCCGGCGTCCGTCTGTTTGTCAACACGTAAACAATTCGACGTCACACAAATTGATGAAACTTAATTAAACCTTGGGTGCCCTGGAGCCACATAAATACCTACCAAGGTCAATTTGTATTCCAAAATCAGGAACTACAGCAAACGTTCTTAAAGAGTGCCACTTTTCGTGACTGTAGCACTTACAGAAGTGAGAGAAAAAACACATGGAACTTGGGAAAAATGCAATTTTACTTTCCGGTGAAAATATGACCCAAACTGCCAGGTGCTGTATCTCTGTAACCAATGGGTATATTGACCTTAAATTTGGAACTTCTTCATATCTCCAGACATACAATAACATACATTTTTTACAATTTTTTCTGAGATGTTGTGGTTCATCGACTGGCCCACTTGGCATGGAATGACCCCAAGGTAAAACACACTGAATAGAAGACCGGTCCCTTACACTAAAATATGAAAACAAACAAGGGAATGTTCATGTTTATACTAATGGCAGTTGTTAAGCCAGTTCATTCTTCATCCCTAGAGCCTTTGAGCATGTTTGGACGAAAGAGTACAGAATGGGCAAGTGGTTAGCGTGTCGGTCCATTAATTTGCCAGCCTTGGCAGTTATAGGTTTGAATCTCACCCGGGTACCTCTCTTTCAACCTGAACCATTGAACTCTGATACCAACGTGATGAAGGGCGCTCTGACATCATGGTGATGTGGAGGCGCAGTGGCCAGCCTGGTAAAGTGTCGGACTTGTAAAACGTCGACCCGGGGTTCGACCCCTGCTCAGGGCGCTGTGTTGTGTCCTTAGACAAGACACTTTACTCCAATTGTCTCAGTCGACCCAGTTGAAACTGGGTACTGGTCCTCCAATTGTTGGAGTGTAATTACCTTCTAGCGCTGAAAGACAGCCTGGGTTAACCAGGGTAATATATGGAAGCGCTTTGAATCTACTGTTAGGTGGAGATATCGCGCTATAAAAGAACTATCCATTATTATTTAAGTAGCCTACATGAGGTAAAGGATAGATTTGCACTTATTCTCAAGATCAACATCTTATGAGATATTCGAAGGACAAAACAAGGGACCAATTTTTCTATGGTGTTGTTTCGGTACGTTTTGCAGAGACTGTTTGTTTTATAATTGGAGATACATTAAGTTTGGTCCAATCAGATA
Source organism: Diodora aspera (assembly GCA_031471655.1). Taxonomy (NCBI): domain Eukaryota; kingdom Metazoa; phylum Mollusca; class Gastropoda; order Lepetellida; family Fissurellidae; genus Diodora; species Diodora aspera. The sequence continues at coordinate 6,316 of JAUELE010264240.1, read as the reverse complement.
TATACTGACGTGCAAAAGAAACGATACCAAATTATTTCAATTATTATGTCTTAATGTCATTGTTGGTCAAAAGATGCTTGTGTTTCAACGAGTGTAATTTTATTGACATCAAGTCATTAATAAAACTTCATTATCTTGAAGGTATATCTATTGTATATCCAACGCATGTGTGAATGTATTCAGTAGTCTCTCTAAATCTTGTTATCGTTGCTTTTGTGCATCACTATAGATAAAGATACAGCCTCACGTACATCAGATGACCGTTTGATATTGCTTTACGCAGAAAAATGGATCATCGATATCTTGTAATTGAGAAATGGTTATTTGCGATAAAGCTATAGTATACATACCTGTATACTACTCAAAAGTTGTTTAGGGTCAAACATTGTGATAACAATATTTTATTGACAAGAAGTAGTACATCTGAATTCCAAATGACAACGTGTTGGCACACATGTCACATACAGGTGTGTGCATGTTTAAAGTGATAATCATGAACAACACGTGCAGATGCTGCTTTTGCCGATAAATCATGAATTTCAGATTTTGAGGAACATTTTACATGAAGCACATTTTCCTTAAATTCAATTAACTTTGGCATTAAATTTTCATCTGACCTTTAATGTAATTGGAACATACTCAGTGGTAACAATATTGCGTGAACACATCCTTTCGAAAAATATGCTCATATTGCTTTTTCCGGCAAACCTTCAAATAGCAAAATCGATTAAATCAATTCATGCTTATATCAGGTTTAACCCTTAATATGTTTTGAGTAGTATATTTGTAATCATGCATTTATAATCTGTTTTAAAGACTCCATACATCCAGTAAAGTTAAATGTGATGTTTAACTATGTGATAAATACGGTTTGTATCACGCGGAAAGAGTATACTATTTCAATTGTGTACAGTTTATGCATTGATTATAAAATGCAAATAGTATGGTAGTACATTGTATGTCCTTTTTAAATGTAATCCAATTAATCCCATTTAAAAGAGTTGACAACGGATCGCTTACCAATTTGTGTCACAATAATATCACGCCCTCAAGGGTTCGACTAGACTTTTGTCAAAACCCTAAGGCTGTATAAAGTTTCCTAAATTTATATATGTAATATCGGAGTCAAATAATTATTCCTGATACTATATTGCCTTTCCTAGCTCTGCCTGAGGCAGAACTAAGCAGAGATGGCTATGGTAGAGTGAAATGTTCAGTTTTATATGCCTGGACTGAAGGTCTTGACAAAAGTCTAGAGTTCGATCTGCAAGTGCCGATGCATCATGAATTTCAGATTTCACGTTGAGCCCTAACAATATTGTATGAATACCCCCTTCGAAAAAGATGATCATATGGCTAGTTCCGACAAACCTTCAAACAACAAAATCGATTATATTAGAGCATGCTTATATCAGGTTTGACCCGTAACGTTTTTGAGTAGTATATGTAATAACAAAGACACGAGTAATTACCCTTGTGTGCGTGTATTGGGAGCTTTATGATGGACTACATATTTAATTACTTGTTTGGATGTATTGCGTCACTGAAGATACCTTGACGCACACTAGTATAACCTGGTCAAGATTGCTTAAAGTTGACAAAATAATATATTGATCCTGATAGTATTGGCACTTTGTATTTAAGCAAACACCATCAGAAAACCAAGAAGTTTTGCAGGTTCTGTGACCAATCACTGGCCAACATTCTGTAACTGAATCACTTCACTGCGATCCATTTATTTATGTTGCATGACCTGCTTGGTATTCTCGAAGTAACATCCCTACGCTGTAGTCGGTCTCCATCCCCTCATCTCACATCGACACTTTGGCCAGTGTTGTCAGATAACTTATGGCCCACCTGAGATGTGTCCTAAAGCAAGACAAACAGTCTCAATCAACGTGTTTATAAAGGCTTCCACGATGTTTAAAATGATAGGATAGCGGGTCAATTGCCAGATTGTTAATGCATGACCGTCTTTCATCGCCACTAAAGCAAATAAACACGCAATGCTTGCATCGAAGCCAATTTTCACGTCACTAGCATTCGATCACTTAATGGAGTTTGGTTTTAGCATTGCTTTCAACAAAGGTTCATTGTTACTTTCATGATTCATTGAGAGATTCGTTTCACGATAATCTACAGTGTTTAGAGAATGAGTCTTTTCTGACGAAACACGTTTTTAAGTATCAAAAGTTTCAAAGTATTTAAAGGGACATGATCAAAGATGCATCTCAAACAACAAACAAAAGCTGTAATTACCTTAAAATTGCTCTTTTTATGACAAAACTCTTTCGCAAAGATAACGCTGGCATCTTAAATTTCTTGTGGTCCAAAAACTACCCTTTATCAAGCATAAGTCATACTACCCTTAATTTTTTACTTAAGTCCAAAACGAACACACATCTGGTGAAGTCATCAGCCTGGTTGTCGGCCTCCACTGGGCAAACGCTACATACGGCGAATGCGCCGTTGTGGTCCGGACTCAAGTTGTGGCGTCATCCGAATGCGTGTGTCGGTAGAAGAAGTATTTATAGCCACATCTTACTCTGGGAAATATCTTTTGTTTATCGCGTAAAGGACTCGGATAAAAGTCTTTTAAAAGTCTTTTAATTGTATTTAGTGGCAAATATGGTGATACATGTATATTGATAACAATGTTTAAGAATCCAACTTGTTTATGAAGCTGGACATCTACTGTATAAAGATATTTATAAAGTTTGTAAAACTAGTAGTTTGTATTAGTCCAACAGCTTGTAGTTTCGTTCATGGCAATGCCCAATTCACAAGTCATTCACTGTTTTCGCCTGATACTATCTTAACTGCCTTTCGGGCACATCCAGATGTTAGCGAAAAACGGGAATTGATTAAATCAGATTTGAACAGCTTGTGGCGCCGAAAATGACAAAAACCAAAACATACGATGCCGGAATAAAAATCCTCATCAATGATGCTCGTATTCCATTCCAGTGAAAAATGTAGGAATTGTTTTGTCAAAGTTAAAAGGAAGTCTAATTATAGTCCGAACAGAGCTGAAACAATATGTACCGGAAATAGATCTGAGCGGCTCCAGGGGAGATAAGCCAGTCCCATCCACTTCTCGTTTGTCTTCTGTTTGACGTCAGTGTTTGAACAATTACTTGTCGTCTGTCTTGGCGAAGTTATTCGACTGGATTGATGGTATTTTTTACCCCATCAATATTCGATCTCTACTTCCTTGGAAGATAAACTGTTCGCCTCCCGGCTATAGGATCGTGGCTGGTCTTGTAATTAAACAACTGGGATTTGATAGGTCGATGAGACTTAGATCTTTTTAGAGATGGTGCGAATCTTCACAAAACGACATTCAGCAAAACATTCGTTGACAAGATTGTATTTTATGATTACTGGGCATTTCTACTGTACTGTAGCACGAATGCATGATCAAAGCTACAATCATTCCCCGGGTCATTGGAACAATGTACTATCCATGACATTTTTCCTACTCCCTGGGGAGTATTCAAACCAAGTTGTCTGTTAGATGCTAGAAGGTTCACATTTTTAGCACTTTCCGATCAGGTACCCGATTTCAGCTGGTTGGACTAAGGCAAACATTGTAAACATTCACACAAACATTCCTGGGAGGTGCCTGTTTACAACAATTATGTCAGCATGTCTTCTGGTGCAGCTCGTCGTTTGGTCGGGTCTGAGAGCAGAGTGTTCTGCTTGGCAGTAAATTGTTAATCGTTACTGTTCAGACGATCGAGAGCTTTCACTTTAGAAGTGTATAGGGCTCCACAAACCTCATGCCTTCTCAGACGAGATTCCACAGACAAATGTATCCCCTACGAATAATGTCAAATAAGACACGTCAGACTAGCGTTTTCATTAGTTTGATACAGTGGGGGTCGTAATTGATGAAACCTTCTGAACTTTGGGAGGTGATGGTTCTCTGACGTTGCTGAATCCCCAGTGAGGGCATGGCTCCATTGTGTCCAATACTTTAATTATGCATGATCTAGAGTTCTGTATATATGAATATTAATATCATATCTGATTTTAGAGATTTAGGAATTTAAAAGGCTTTGCAGTATTTGGTCTCTATACCAGATGGTCGATACATCATAAAAAAGATATTGACAAAAGCATATATTGTGCGATCGAGTCACATACACCGCGACTTACAACGATTACTGTAATCTTAAAGGTTTCTTTGTACACGGCATAGCTAAGTAGTCTGCAAACATGTCTTGCTTGGGTACTGCTCTTACAGCTCAGAGACTGAGCCCTGATTCAGTCCGGAGAATGATCCGGAGGGACTGATCACTGATTGAACCCGACGATTGAACCTAATTGAGCATAGGGATTGATCCTTGATTGAGTCAAGTGATTGATCTCCGGCTGAGCCCAGCGACTGACCACTTATTGCGCCCGGAGATCAATCCCTGAATGAGTCCGGAGATCAATCCCTGATTGAGCCTGGAGACTGATCCCTGAGTAAACCTGGAAATGGATTCCTGATTGCACCAGGCGAGTGATCTCTGACTGAGCATGGCGATTGATCCAGGACCGATCCGGAGATTAATCTCTGATTCGTTCTGAAGATTGATCCCTGATTGAGCCTGGGGATTGATCCCCGTATGAGCTTGGCAGTTGATCCCTCATTGAGCAATGCGATTGATCCTGACAGGGATAAATTAATACTTTAATAATGTGACTGAAAACCGCCAGAAATCCATTTTATATAAAATCGCTCATGTAAGATTGCTGCGTAGATGAAGTTAATAATCTGAAATCCATAGGTTGGTCTTACGACATTGTTTCTAAATGCTGTCTCCTCTGTTACAGACAATTACGATGTGAGCGGATCACCATCCACAAGAACCTCTTCTTCTCCTACTTGTTGACTGGAGTCTCATGGATTCTCTACTACACCCTCGTCACTCTCGACGGACAGGTGCTCATTGAAGACCCGGTTAGTGTTGCGCTTCAGTATTTATTTGCATAGGGGAATGTGGGGCGCATTTGGAGCGTTTTCAACACTCACACCAATATAAATCAGCGAATGAAAACAATAAAACAACAAAAGCCCGCTACCGTAACTTACTTTTAAGATATCAAGTACAAATCTAACTACTTTTTAAATTCAAGGTAGCATTTTGATTTTATTTTTATTTATACTTGTCCCAATTCACCCAGGTACGAGGTACACTGGGACACCAACATTAAGAAAACAAATACAAATGCGGAAAACAAAACATTTCTCCCTCACAACTGTGGTTACAACATGAAGAAATATCCATATGCAACTTGCATTAACACATCAATGAAGAAAAAAATCAACTCTCAATTAGAGTTAAATTGTACTTTTTTAAATTGTACACTTTCAATCATAGCTTAGATAGAGTTGCGTCTGACATAATGTCAGTTACCATAATATATTATTATCGTCATGGTCTTGATAATCTTCAAATTACTTACATTCGATAATCGAACAAAATACCTGTCAATATTGATTGTAATCTGGTTCAGACTGACATGAAAGAACCGCTTTGCTGTGCGCGTTGTTCGTCCGGCAGTTGTTGGTTTCTACAACTTAAGTAGACTGTCCTCAATGTCCACCTCACCTCTGTCATCTTTGTCTGGCAGCATATACACTACTGCCATTGCTGTCGTGATATGAAAGGGAATACATTTTACGTTCACTGTATATTCCAGCAGCTGGTTCATCTGGGACTGGACCGACAAATACAACTTTACATAACAAATCCGAGTCCTCTAAGACATAGTTACCGTTTTAATTCCCTTTGCTTGCTTCTGTGATATTTCTTTATTTATTGCAGACTCAAATGTTCATCAGATATATCGCTGTAAAGTGTTGATCACGTGTCATCTTCATCACTGGTTTCTGTGTCTAAAAGAACCGTTTTTGTTTTGCTTTCTTCGCCTTAGTGGCTTGGGAATGGATGTATTACACCTCTTTCCTCTCTCTTTTTTATTCTTCTTCAATATTTCGATTCACAGACATATCAGTCACAACTAATGAGTTTCTCTTCTTACTGCCACTGGGGCGAGGGATCGTGCAATGGTTGGAGCGTCGGCTCAGCAATCCGCCAGCCTTGGCGATTGTAGTTCGAGTCCCGCACGAGCACCTCTCTTTCAGCCGTGAGAGACAAGAGCCCCGACACCGACGTGAGTCCGTGATGATGTGGCTGAACAATTGACGAAAACCACGAAAGCCCCCCTCATATCCCTCACTCATTCTTTTTGCCACGGAAACAGTCTTCGCCGAGCAGCGCTAGCCTTAGGATATGGACGCATTACCTGTGGTAATATGAAT
>JAUELE010264229.1:0-10241 GCA_031471655.1 Diodora aspera | reverse complement strand
TTCTAGCGCTGAAAGGCAGCTCAGGTTAACCAGGGTAATATATGGAAGCGCTTTGAGTCTACTCTTGGGTGGAGATATCGCGCTATAAAAGAACTATCCATTATTATTATCACACCTAATGATAATTGTATGTAGCAAGACGGAGAATTTGCTTCTGACGCAACTTCGGACCAGAATGTTCATTCAATCACCTCACACAAACAACAGCTTAGTGACGTAGGAACCGTGGGAACACGATCCCCCACACGATCAAATATGTTCCGTCGTCACTGATTCTGTACAGAATTTACAATTATATCTTTGACCATTAGAGTTTTCAACGTGTGTACTGAAATAGTGGAAATATATGTATCTAAATGTCTTCAATGGGATTATACCTTTAAAGGATTGATAATTTCAATCAATTTAAAGGACGCAAATAACTTCTTTAATGGGATTTACACCTTTATATGATTAATAATTCCTATCAATGTATCGGGCGCCATGTGATAAAACTGAGAGTATTAATCGAGTGCTGCCCTGTCAGTGAAAGATATACAGCCTTTCTTGTTTCACCATGTTGACTAAAATTAATGTCAGTGTCACCGCTTTCAAGTCCAATAAAATCAAATGACAATCCTTATTCTGTTCGAGTATACCAGTACTTAATCAGATAACGCTTTAGCTTTAAAGCCAAGGCCACAAGGTGACCTTTTATATGGCTACCTTTGCTGACAACAGAAGGGGATGAGGGGTGCAGAGGTGGGGTGGGGTGGGTGGACATTAGCCCCCCGTCTGGGAAAATATAGCAATTCGTCGAGTATAATTTCGGAGAAAATATGTGTATTTTATTGTGTTATTTGAAAACTTGACTATTTGTCTGAGATTTCAGACCCCTTGTCGGGGAGACCTCAGCCCCCATTTCGGGGAATTTCTGGCGTCAACCGTGACGGGTGTCAGACGATCAACATGTATTTTGAGCAACAAGTATGCTACCTTCTTACAGTTATATAAGACTTTGTTTCAATATCGATGAAGAACCATGCATCACGTGAATTAAATTGAATTGAATTATAAAGTTTAACGTCGCAGGTTTCAGCTATAACGCGGCGGTTCCCTGCATCAAGTAACCATTTACAGACAGCGGATACGCCAAGCCTTGGATCCGGTGTCGGGAAAACGATCTGTGTAGATGGATCTAATGAACTGTTGTAACAATAGCCACACAGCTTGCAACATCATTAACAACGACAACTGATGGGTGCAAAGATGTCCACGAAACAATAGATTTTAAAGAAAAACAACAACAAAATGTGTTCAACATTTCCAGAAAACAACCCACGAATAATTTATTTCATGATGTAAATAGCGGTTTAAAATATTTATCAACGTACCAATAGATGTGCATTTATAAAAATGCATGTTTATTTTTGAATATACAAAAAAGTACAAAATAAACAACAAAAATAATAATCTATAACGTCTGTGAAGCAATACAATCAATGTAGAGTATATATTTTAAATTGATCTATATTACTGAACGTAATATATATGATTGCACATTTGTAAAAAAACTGGCACATCGAAACATATAAGCCATAATATGTACAAAATAAAACTTCTATGTCTAGATACATCCTTCGAATACGTAGTTAAAACAATAAACCAAGAAAATCTTGTCTTTTCAAGCGCATGATGACACATGATGATGATCAAACAAATGATGACACACATCCAGGGCAGACAACTCTTCTTAACCGGAACAGATGGCGCTATTAATGCGTGATTGGCCCATATCTGCAGGCGTATGCTCGTCACGTGGTTTCATTCTTAGGATGTTGATTGGCGGAAGTGACGAGCAACGATTCCAGGCTCGTGATCGAGGACTTTCGTGTCTCTCCGGAAGATCGGGGTTGTGCTCCGGCAAAGCATAGGTCAGACCCAGTTGTGATACAGAATATTTGGCTGTTAAAAAGAAGAAAGAACAAAATCCTGTTGAAACGAGTTGAAGTTTTATGCTGCACGGGCCAGCCATAACGCAACGCAGCAGATGCATATTGAGAGAGGACGTTTTTATCGTGTGTGTGTAGAGGGGGGGGGGGGAGGGTTGGTGATATTATGTTCCCACGTAGAAGTACTTATGGCGCACCACAATGTAGGGCGTGATTCGGGGTGTGGGAGAGGATGCCAAATTCACCACCCCTACCCTTGTTCCCGCCAAAATCGATAAGCTCTTTGCTTCTTGATTTTCGCCACCGTTCTCCACGGAAGTCTAACGGGCTAGTCAGTTTATCTGTAGTTGCCATTTATCCCTCACCGGAGATTTGACAAAATGATTTAAAAATTGATCTTGGGTTCTCATGAAACGCTTTGGAATCTCAAATAAAATTGTAGAGACAGTCATAGCAACGATTTTTCCTGGGATCCCTAGCTGATACAAACTTCGGGAGCAAGAAGATCATATCTGCTTTCGATGTGGGTTTGGTCGTTTGTTCCACATACCACGCAAAGCACGTGCTCTTTTCCCATATACCACGAGGAGCACGTGCGGAACGTGCACGATCTGGGTTGATTATCAGCTGCAGATAACCAGCTCATGGTTTTAATTGAATGAAGGAAAACAAGTAACAGGAAAACAGTAACAGGAAAAAAGTAACGGGAAAAAACAAACAGGAAAAATTGATCAAAGAAAAAATTGATGATAGTATGTTTTGAGGATAAAAGATTGTTTATATAGTAGATTGAACGAGCGAATAGTTCGATAGCAAGTTTGATAGAACTGATGGACAGTTGATTGATGAGTGTACAGTTGTACACAAACCAGAGGGACGGCAAAGAAATGTATGGATATTAGTAATTTAGTACCTGAGTTGATTAACCAATTAATTAGTTTAATTATCAAGTTCAAATTAAGACCTTGTTATAGCCATGTCCAAAATGAGCATTACCACATCCAAGTGATGTACAGTGCTTGAACATTTTTTAATAAAAGTGTCAGTTTTTCCTGTTACATGTACTATTTGTCCTAGCAACAAATGTTATTGTTTTCCATTACTTTTTTCCGAGCACCGGGTTAATTATCTCAAATAATGATCCCCACGAACAATCGGAATATTCGGACCATGTGGTATACTAGTATATAGATAAATTACTTTACAATTAACACATAAATACTTACAGCTAACAAGGCTGCGAGACACTTTCTTCTTTCCGGTGTTCAGTGAAACTTGTCTCTTGTGAAAATGATATGGTTGGTGAACGATCCCTTGTTTTGCCGTCTCGTCCGTGTAGAAGAAGACCCGCTGTCTTGGCTTGCACTCATAGTGAATCCCTTTAGCCTTGGTAATGTATTTCTTTATGAGTTGTTCCCGCTTGCCAGTGTCGTACTCCGAATCGGGCGTGCCTAAGTGAAAGGGAGTGGGTGATGTCATCCCCAGAGCCGATCCCGGGGGTGGAGGAGGGGTCTTTACACCCCAAAACTTATCTTTCAGGTTAGCTTTCATGCAGATGGGGATTTCCTTTGTCTGTGCCGCTTCATCCAGGTCTGCCGTTGATGCCCGTGGTGTGCGGTATCTGCAACAATAAAGTTAAGTTGATCTTTTATGTTAAATCGCCAATCTTTCAGCCATAATAAATGTTGCACATCGAAGGAGAAGACGGTTAAAAAAAATAACGTAAAACCATTCCTATTTCAATCTCCTTGTACGACAAGCATTGTGTATCTTGGGTTCCATGATATTCCTCGGAAACCACCTCATGTGCAACTGTAAAATGCTAAAGGGTAAAGTTATTGTTTTCAACTCCAAACAGGTTTTGCTCGAATAAAAATGAATGATCCGAAACGTGAGACTCCGAAATTCGAACACGTGCCACAAATGGGCCATACACAAGGATCGTGTGAAATATACTGACGTCCAAAAGAAAGTATACCAAATTATTTCAATTATTTCCCCCTTACGTCTTTATGCCATAGTTGATCAAAAGGATGCTTGGATTTCGGTGAGTGTAGTTTGATTGACATCATCTCAGTGATAAACCTTCCAAGTCTTGAAGGGATATCTCTTGTATATCCAACGCATTTGCGAATTTATTCAGTAGTCTCTTAAAATCTTGGTATACTTTCTTTTGGAGGTCAGTATATGTTGTGACAACTTTTAGGAAACTGAAGTTTATGAAGTGATGTAGTCACATACTCGTTTCAGGTACCCTTCCAAGCTCTACTGATCCTGGACATGTTATATTTCTGCAGGAGGAAGTGGTTTATCACCAGCTGGGAGATCGATTGGTTGATGCGGTGAACCCCGCGGCTGGCACTGACGACGTTAGGGTGATGACATGATCAGAGTGAGCCATGTCATCAGTGAGTAACGCAAGACTGCCTACTACAGAGAAGATGTCGCAGCCTTTCCTTTCCCATGTTGATTCTCGGGGTGATGCTCTCTACGACGGAGCTATCCTGTTGCCGCATGTCATTAACACCATGTACAATAATGTTCTAAATCTTTTGTGGCAAAACACCTCTTTTTAATAAACTCAACATCATAAGGTTGGTATCTCGAGACGGGAACTACTCCGGTCACCCGGGTTGATATATTGCATGAGATCATATCTCACGCGACACAAGTTCTTCTTGGAGAGGACATCATCATCCACAGCCTCATGTAGAATCAAATAACCAAGAAGGAAATTGGTTCTGCGAGAGATTAAAGACTATGACATCTCTATTACTTCACTTCATCACTGTCTTACGTTATTCTTCAGAAGGAATAATAGAATCTAGAGATGTATTGAAATTTGGTTTAAAACTATTGGAACGTGTGATAGTGGTGATTGGAGGCTGTTACATTACATTGGCACTTTTATCAACATCCTTCGGCTGTATATAAAGTCACATGTGGACTTTTCTCAACTTTTTATGCTGTAAATTGAGTAATTCGCATCTAAAAGAAGTTACTGCTGCTCCATAGATGCACTCCCTTTACTAGCTGTACATGTGCTAAAGACATGGTGAGATTACAACAGAGAGGAGTATCATGGACTAAAATTAAAAATTAGTTTTTAAAAAGAAATATTGTCCTTTCCTTGTCTATGTTTAGACAGACAACATTGTCAAATACAGTGCTTCGTGGGAAATATAAATGTACAACACGCCTTTTCAAGAATAACCATTTTAAAGAGGTTCACGTCTTATTTATCACAATAAGATGGTTATTTCACACGAAAGTATAACAAACATTTGCAAGGGAAATATGTAATTTTTAATTTTTAATTTTATTTTTCTCTCTCTCCAGCCCACAAGTTCTTTTTCATTTTTAATGAATCTAATATTTTCCCTAACTGTTGGCATTTAAATGTATGTTGAGCCTAAGTCGGAACCGCAACCACGTTTAATATGTACGTTACACACTCTCCTAGAGGATGCAACTGCTGACGGAAGCATGGCAGTTATATAGTACTGTGCGTTGTACTCCGACTCTGTGCGATTCCAGTATCCAATACATTGATTTACAATAACGGGTTTAATGCATGTCGTACATTAACCACAATGCAGCAGAGTATTTCGACATGGGTCTCATTGATTGCACGTGCGTGCACTTTCTCAGCCTCTGAAAAGTTAACGAACGCGTCTGAGCGCGCCGTTTCATCTACCGGACAATATTTCGACTTGTGCGCAAGCTCAGCTTATAACTGACAGCCAGTAGACACGAGACTCCGCGAGACTTGCTTATGCCGAGCTAGACTAGTTTATTGCTCCAAACGTCCTCAGCAGAGTCCTCGGCACATTTTGTTTCTGCAGTTATCAGCAATTTTACATGCAGTGATGGCATTTACGAAAACGAGTTTATGGCATCACCATTGGTTCGTCAGTACCAGCCGTAGCTTGCAGGTTTCACCAACTGGTGATGCGGGTTATCCTCCTGCACTCAGCTGGAGAAAGTTGGCATGTGGCTAAAAAGATTGCCGTGTCCCTCTAATCCAAATCCAAACAATCAACCAACTATTGCAAGATACAAGCAACAACGTTTAAAACTGGAGAATCCAATTAAAGCGATGAATTAACACACGACCAGCTCTGTTAAAATGAAAAAAGTTTGGATCAAAGTATTAGAGTGACAAGAAAAGGCAATCAATGCGCTCTGACACCAGTGTTTATGAGTGTCAAGGGACTCGCGATCAAGTATTGGATATTGCTACAAGGTGACTTCCCACGGGACGGAAGTAATAAAGAGAAGGCGCTCATGAAAACGTGTGATGTGATTTTATGTCTCGATAAAGATGGAGGAGATACGAGAAGGTCAAGACGTGATCTGCTTAAGAAACTGTCAAATTGATATTAAAACATACTTAAGTCCTATTCCATTAAGTGCCCAACAATTTTCACCATTCGATTCCATGGTTTTATATTGACAGGATAAAGGGTAATTAAAAAGTTATTTGTCTAAAGTTGAGAGTGTGCGTATGCTGGTTCTGAGTCTAAATAAGTCGAACAGGATATTGGAGCTGAAGAAAAACTCTCTCTAGTGAAATCTAATCTGGTTAGATAGAGGGATAGATAGACAAACAGGTAGACCAACAGACATACAGACATATAGATAGATAGATAGATATATAGAAAGATAGACAGACAGACAGACAGACAGGCAGATAGATAGATAGATAGATAGATAGATAGATCACAGGTAACTTTATGTGAAGAGGAACAACACACTGAAGCGCACTGAGCATTCAGATTCAACGAAATATCAAAGTGAACTTTTACACACAAAGCAACGAACACACATACACATGCACATTTGGTTTGGACTTTGGATTGAGGTGCAATGATCTTTGCAAGTGGATTCATGGGAGCGTCCTTTTGTTGTGAACCCGTCGGACTAGCGCATGAGACTTCGGTAATTCATCCACCAATTCATGTCCGAGATGTTAGCAGAACGTTGGGGAGCTACATCGTGGGAAGCTCCGGTTGTTCTATATTTTGCTGAAATACACAGTTCAATTACTGACATACACAGACTTGATAGATGTAAGTGAGAGGGTTTACCAGATAAGAGGAAATCGCATGTCACTGAGTAACTGAGTTAAGAAATACTATTTAAATGTGGTAAGTTTGTGGACATTAATTTAAATGACGGCTCTCTGACATGTCATACTACAGCCTCTGTTTGCAACAATGCACGTTTGAACTTTGGATTCAGAATATGTTTGGTGCCAATGTTTCATTCAGATAGATATAGATACAGATTTTACTTAGTTATTCTGACAATGGTACTGACAAAAATAGATTTTAATGACTTTCAACCGGAAATTGCATATCAGAAAACTACGATTGCAGATAGAATATGGTGTTGTTTTGAGGTTTAATTGTGATCAAATCTTAGAATCTGTTCAAGCTATATTGGGGGTTTTAAGTCCAGAAAGAGACCACAGAAATTAACATGCAATTTACCTGAAAAAAAAGATCTAAAAAATACATATATTCATCGAGGCCCTACTGAGATTGTTTGGACACTACATATATTTTAACAATAACTCCAATTTTGCTAGCCTATTGGTCTAAACGATTAAAATAATATACATTTTGTAACATTCTTGACATCTAAGTTCTTGTGAACTGAGTGATTAGGTCAAAAGTCTTACATCCAGTTGGACAAAACCTTTTACGATTCTATATATTTTTGTATAAAAGTTGTTCATCGCATGTCAGGGCGAAAGGTAAGGCATAGTGCAAAGAACAGCTTCATGACTTCACAGACTGACATCAGCTGCACACAGCACGTATGCAAGGTCAGTAACGTGCGATAGGATATCACAGAGAACAAGATATCTCCATTTAGGAATAAGTGAGCGCCGACATTTAAAGTAAGGCTGGTTAAATTTTTCATTACTGAAGCCACTCGGAACAATCCGTGGTGAAAGAGCATCGCAGAAAACAAGTGGCCTTCTTTTTGTTGACGGTTCCGTTTGTCATGAGCTGCTGGTGATTGCAATCTGGAGCGAAATGTTTTACGTATAAGACGGGACGACGTTCCCTATAAATATTCTCACATTGTCTGAATTTGTTCCTTATAAATATTCTCACATTGTCTGAATTTGTATGTTAGTCATGGCATTTAAACGAGATGAATTAATTTAATGTAATTTACATTGCCACTTTGTTTGTGAAAAATATAAATTAGGCTTTGGTATTGTTTAATACTAATACACATACATAAAAAGATACTAAATATGTTAATACTATATATTCGTAGGCTAATTTTAGCCTCACATTCAGAAATGACAGTATTTGTAGGCCAACTGTTGAAATCAGCCACATGCATGTCATAGCTGCAATGTAAACATCGATCTAATACACATGTTCGTTCTCCTTCTGTCCCTTGTACGACAAACATAATTGTCACGATGTCTGCTTTTCTTTTCTAGGAATACGAACGACCTCACCAGCAACCATATTGTCTTACCTCTTTATATAACCCTTTTCTATAGCATCTTATCAAAAGTAATTAAAGTCTCCTTTTCAAAACAAATATGGAACGATAAATATACAGAACATTATGTACATAATTGACGACTCCTTTGCGTTGAAGCAGTCTCGTTAGAGACTGGGGCATATGTAGTGCCTTTCGTTCTAATGTGGTTGAATGACTTTATGACAAGCTCCTGGTTATCTGAAATCAGCTAACGAAGGATAATGATAAACATCGGCTCTCCTGTTGCACAAACTTAGACCAGCGTCCCTATGTAACTGTATTACTCCCATATGTAACTATAGCTTAAGTCATGGTTCCTACACTATCAGGGATCTGTGGTGGAGATACATGGGAAATGGACTGTATGTAATTCATACGAATCACTGCAATTTTATCCACATTTTACTTCAGATTTTAGTGTGTACGACTGTTGCCGATGACCATGTCTGCAGCAATAACGTTTGAACTGCCCAATTGTAAAAGCCACCTTAAAGAGATTTCGCTAGTCGTGCGATTTTGGTACTCCAATGCTATGATATGACTAGAGACTTTATATTATTGATCTCGTCTCTGACTATCTCTGGATTCATATTCTTCAGAACTCAACAGTCTATTCATTGATAAACCCGATAGTGTAATTAATGCGTCTGTGAGGCCATAAAGAATTTGATAGGGTCACCCCC
The DNA here is from genome assembly GCA_031471655.1 of Diodora aspera. Taxonomy (NCBI): domain Eukaryota; kingdom Metazoa; phylum Mollusca; class Gastropoda; order Lepetellida; family Fissurellidae; genus Diodora; species Diodora aspera. The sequence goes on along the minus strand of JAUELE010264229.1, from coordinate 1,111 downwards.
TGCACATAAATTCTCCCCTAAGATATAGATTCTCGGCCGAGAGGCCTTTAGCTTTCATTGTCCATAATCTGAGTATCTAATATTAGCTTCTAGGAGTGTTACTGATTAAACACAACCCAATGACAGCACCGTCGACTAAAGATCTTAAGACCATGTTGGTATTGATTCCCTCTCTTTAAATCAACTTGTTCTGCATTAACGTACCAGTTAGTTCACCAAATGTGAATACGCTATGCAGTGAACACAGTAAACTGGGGGCAATCTGACGCCCTCGTCTCATTGCCTTTTTAATCTTAATTTCCTAGTCGACAGTGGAGGCATAATCGTATGATTGATCATAAATGGAAACTAATAGGAAAGTTTGAGAAAGGGCAGATGAACTTTCTTGGGGTCCTGCACCGAATTGATGGATGATGACAAAACTTTATGTTAAACTATTTCACAAAACAGAGACATGTGTTTGGGTGTCTACGTAATAAACCTTTCCATCTGTTCAGTGAAAAAAACATTGTTTGACGGTTTAAAGAGACTCCGAAATATTTCATTCATCTGCCGTCCGGTTGCCAAATTCTAATTGCTAACAAACCAGCTAGGTATATTGCTGTCACGCCAAAGTTTCGAAACAAGGTCCCGAAATTGCTCAAAATTGTTTTGTTAAACAAGGATAAAAAAGTTTAAGATGTCGTATTTCAAGAAAATACGAACATACATTGTACACAGAAAAAGGTTCTAACTAATGTCCAAACTACATGTATCTTAAGTTGTTTAAAAAACCCTGTTATTGTTACGCACAGCTGTGAAAGCAAGCACTCTTTCACTCTTTGATACTAGTAGTGCATTTGTCTCAGCTTGGAGCTCACGTGGCTAAAAGGCCCTAAAACGTAATAGAATGAGACTAATCAAGGCTAGAAAGAAGGTTTGAGACCAATTAGGGCAAAAAGGGTTTAAAAAGGGTTAAAATTGCGACATGTACAGTGAAAGAAGATTAGACTTTTAGAAAATGAATAGAGTTACAGCAATGCATATCTAAGTTAACTATACTAGCGGACAAAAGTTTCTGTGCACCCATATAATCTGTTTTGATAGATTAAGTTTTCTCTTCATGTTTAAA
>JAUELE010264218.1:0-10241 GCA_031471655.1 Diodora aspera | reverse complement strand
CATATAAGTACTTAAACTCTTCACAAGTAACAGTAATTGCTAAAATTAATGTCATGAAGATGCTTTACCACTATCAACACACAAGTCCTTTCAGACATTCTTTTCATTTTGTAAGGGAATATCAAATTGAAACCAGCTGAGTTAATAAACTTATGCAATACTATACTGTTGAGTTGAAATGATGTTTTACGTTGAAAGGGCAATATTTCAGCCATAATGCAATGTGATGTGCAAGGTGCACATCGAGTGAAAAGACAGTTCATAAAAGGGATCGATAGAGAGGAAAGTGAAAGCAAAAGATCCCTTCTTAGTCGCCTTGTATGACAAGCATTAGGTTACTGAGGCCCTATTCTTTTTAAGTGACACCATGTCACTTCCCGAAGCCCCACGGGGTGATGTCATGATCAGATAGCACTGATGATCTTGATCAGACAGATCACCACTGCATACATCAAGAATGGCTACCACTGAATTGCCAAGCCAACATGGTTCAAACCTAGGAGCCATTGTATTAGTTGGCAGATGCACTACCGACTAAAAATTCCCCTGCCCATTTGGTCAATGAGATTGCTCAAGGTATTGCTCTTAGTTTTCCAAGTCTCACCTGCACAAGTTCTTTCATCATTCTGAAGCTTCTGACCCACCGGACATGTGCACACAAAACTTTCTGGAGTGTTCTGACAACTGCCTTTATCAGAGCACTTGTTTAAGGTACTGTCCTCGCACTCATTTATATCTGAAGAAAAGAAATGTATAGGAGAAACAACATTCTTTGCTAACACTTACAGAGTTAATTCTATTTGTTTTCAAGTGGGCTTATACGGCTACACTATTCACACACACTTTTCCATACAAATTCACATTTAGCAGTCCTCACATGCTCTTCAATAAGCTTTAATTGACTAAAAAGTCCAAGTTCAGTCATGCATGAAGAGGATATATCAGGAATTATTTAAAATAAATGTTTTTATTGTTTAAAACAGGGGTCAGCAAACTGCAGCCCGATCTGACCATGAGGAAATATTGGGATGTATTTAAGGTTGGATACATGGTCAAACGCAGTGCGTTTTGTTCACAAAACGACATACGAAATGCTAAATATACATAAAATTATGTACATTCCATGAGTAATACACAAAAGATATAGCATGTTTGTCAGTTTTACAGCCTGTTAAATAGCATTATCTATTTTGTGACCCCCATGCCTTTCAATAGAAAAATAAAATGCATTCTGAACTTTCCGACAGAATCTTGAAAATATTCGTAAACTTTCAAAAATGTTGCACTTGCAAATAGATGCATTCAGCTCATATTCAGAAAGCATTCGAAAATCGACGGAATATATTTTGGTAAACCCTCAGAGAAAAGTTCAGAATGAGGCTGGTTATTTTAAAGTTGAAAATATATCCATTTGCATCTGCCAGGGCTACAGGGATACGGCACTATTTAATTGGGCATACACTTCTACAATGTATGATTTACAGTTTATGTTGTTTATTTCACACAGATAGCCTCAGATCTATGTTAGCATTCAGAAGCATGTATCCAACTTTAAATGGACAATTCCAATATTTCAAATATTTTTTAATGGCCCACCATACATGACCTGGTAAGCAGAGACAAACTGGGGATGCTGTATTAACTTGTTTTGTATGTTACAAATCAACATAAGACCTAGGACCATTGTTGCCAAAGCCTTTCTCTCAACCATAAAGGATACAAACCTATACAAGCTTTGTTGTCAGATGCCAGCACATATCCTCTGTTACATTTACACAACGGTTGCCCAGACTCGATGGTACATATCTGAGCACAGTCACCTTGACCTTGACATGGATCCTCACCTGCAAAATAAGTCAATTTAAATTTAACAGAAAATTGACAGGAGCTTTATGAAGAGAAGAGACCCATCACACTGAAGTTGCATCCTTGCTAGAAATGCAAAATTATGCCTTTGTGCTTAGTTATTGCATCTAAATGATAAGACAACAGACTTCACCACAGCTCCAGCACAGTCGAGTACCTTCATTGTTAGATAGCATCTAAAAGATTTACACTCACAAAGTAAATTTGAAACTAAGCAAACCAAAACATGCACAGGTGATGTTGTACCCAATATCACTGAAGAGGCATTAATGCGATGTAAAAAGAAAATTTTAAATTTCATATTTTTATCCCATTCAATATTTGGACATAAAGGTGAGAGTGAGTTACTTTGGATTTTACGTGGTTTTCAGCCATATAACCACAGTGTCACCAACTGGATTGAAAGAGAGGTACCTGGGCAGTGAGTGAATGTGATTTAGCGTAGCAGTGGGTAATATTTCAACCATAACGCTACGGTTAGTAAAAAGGGCACCAAATGGTTGATTTGAACGAAAGTGACCCAGTCGGCATTCGAAACCCCGACCTTGCGGTTGTGAGGCAGATGCTCTACCAACTGAGCTACCCGGTACCTGGGCAGGATTGGAACCCACAAACAGCAAGTCTTGCAGATTACCAGGCCAACACAGTGACCACTGTGCTATCCTGTACCCTAGACGTTAAAGATAACATCATCTAAGACACGTAAACTTGAAAAGAAAAACATGTAACTTGAACCAACCAAAAGTAGCACAGCTCCTTCTGTCGAGGGCAAGAATATATCCCAGGTCACAGTCGCAGTTGTAGCCACCAGCAACATCAACACACCGCTGTTCACAGTCGGCCTGCCCATTAGAACACTCCATGATATCTGAAAACACACATCATGGTATGAAACATTTCAGGACATTGAAGTAATAAATGTCAATGAAAAGCAGTTAACTTCAATCTTCAACCAAGAACCTCCACCATCAAGCTTGAACTCCATTTGGAAGAAATAGGCCTAAAGTTTTGATGTCAAAAATTTGAAACAAAATGTCATGAAGATACAATAGTGATACAATTCTCACTGACATTTGTAAATGAGTGTAGGTAGGTAGGATATGCAAATCCAGGAATTTTTATAGGTGGGAATCCAAACTGTTTTATAGGCATTTTTGGAAGAATAATGCAATTTCTTGTGGACTGTAACTTCTTCAATTTTTATTTGCAATGTTTCAGCATGCATTCATATGCTGTTTTTAAGCATGGTAACATCATAAGAACGTGTGCTGAAACGTTGGGAATCCCAAAAGCAAAATTCCAGTTTCAGTGAGGGTGGCGGTCGGGTTGGTGGTGGGTGTACTCTAGTACACCTATAGTTGACTTTAAAAAACCAGTCTTGGGGTGGAGGAGAGAGGGGGCTATTCTAGTCCCATATATGGTTTGGTTCTCAAAACAGGGGTTCTGACAGACTGTTTTAGCACACCTTTATAAATGACTTGACTTTCAAAAGTGGGATGGGGTGCCCCAACTCCCTTGATTTCCCCTCTGGATCTGCCTATGAGGAGATAAGTGACAGGTAGATGTGTAGGTAGGTGACAGGTAAGTAAGTGAGTGACAGGTAAGTAAGCAGGTGACAGGTAAGAAGGCAGGTGACATGTAAGTAGGTAGCTCACAGGTAGGTACGTATACGTATAAGTGTGCATGTATGTGTAGGTATAAATTCTACAGTTTGACTAAAAGTTTTTTTGCTTCAATCATACCTGTACATGCATTTCCAACTTTTTGATATCCTTGGTTGCAGGAACAGGTGAAAGAACCCTCCATGTTCTGACAGGTGGAATACTGAGGACAAGGGGAGACCACAGCTTGGCATTCATCTACATCTGTAAAAGAGCAGGAACATTAATATTCTCTCAGTGAAAGTGAAATGAAATTAATAATTACCCAACTACATTTATTGCACATGTACTGATAAAGAAATTTATCATACAATGTGGTGGTTTCTCCACAGATATTTTTCGTTATCCGTATGTGTCCTAATGTTGTTACTGCTATTGTCATATGACGTCATCACCATTTCAGTTACCCAACTACATTTATTACACGTGTACTGATAAAGAAATGTATGTTGAACCAATACATGTACTGTGACTTCACTGAAAACACACACCTAGAGCATGCAACTGTTGATGGAGGGATGGCAGATTATCAACGACTGTACATTGTATGTGCTTCATGGTGCACTGTTTAAATAATCATGCATTCATTCATCTCCTCCTATAACATACGTTCTTATAATGCATGTAGTAGATAAACCACAGTGCAGCAGAGGTTTTAGACATGGCTCTCATGAATTGCATGTGCATACAACTTTCTAAACTCTCAAAATTAAATGAACTACGGTAAAACTTCTAAAATTTCAAATGAAAAAATAATTACTTTTGGACATTGTTGAATTTTGGGAAATTAGTGATCTTTGAAAAAGTTAGAATTTGAACATTTAGAAATTACCTCCAAAACTTAAGTGAAAAATTTGAAATTTTAGAAACTGCTGAAACTTGAAACTTGTTTTTCGAAACTTGTTTTCCGGATTTTCGAAAACATTCGAATTTTCAAAAACATTCGAATTTTCAAAAACATTCGAATTTTGGAAAACGGTTTTTGGATTTTCAAAAAAGATTTGAATTTTTAAGGGTTAAATAAATGGATTATCTTGACAGAAATAGCACCTTCGAAATTTTAGAAGTTTTACCGTAGTCTGGGCAAGTTACTCCGCCTACTGGATGGTATTAACAACTTTTGCACAAACTCTGCTTACAGTAAAACTTTCAAAATTTCCAGCCTCGAAAAAGTCGAAAAATGTTGATTGTTGCCTTCCAGTAGTGTCATTCCATTAAATTACCTGAACAGGTAGTTCCACTCTTGGAGTAACCAGGTGGGCACTTGCACAGGTAGCTGCCAGGAGTGTCTTCACAGATTTTGTTGGTGCCACAGAGGTTAGGGTTTTCAGAACACTCATCGACGTTCTCTGTGCAGTTCTCGTTCCTCCAGCCAGACTCACACAGACACCCCTTCACGGAGTCGCAAGCCGATGCCCGGCCATTACAGTTGCACGTGCTGCCACAGTCAGGACCCCATTGTGGTGGTACACATTCTGGGAAAACAATAGACATGTTAGTGCTGTTTTATCTGTGCTAGTCTCCAATACAGCTTTGAAAATACACAAGAGGACAGACCTATTACATAAATAAATAGGAACAAAAAAATGGTAAATAAAGTTTGCAGAGGCGGCCTGCTGGTGAGAAGCCTTTGGCCTGGGGTATTTTATTGAATACCCACTAAATTGGTCAAAAACAGGGAGGGGGGGCTTGGATCTGTGCCTATCTAGTATAAAATTATACCAGCACAACAGGTTGTAGGGGTGGATCCAGGATTTTGGAAAGTGGAAAGATTTTGCAAAATGTCAGTCCCACCCGGGATTCGAGGACTTTTTACTATGCAATTTTTCGTAATTGATTTACAAAAGGGGGGGTCATGACCCCTAGACCCCCCCACCCCCGGAACCGCCACTGGGTTGCATTTTAAATGGTGAAAATGTCAACTGAAATGCTGAATGCTGAATGAGATACTGTACCGGAAGAGACTAAATTTCAGATAAAGTTCAGGACAATGATCAGTGAAGGATAACGTACCAACATATCTGTCAACTCCCACACTCTTGCATGAGACTTTAGCGTGTTCTACCCATGTCACTCTCACATGTGTCATAACTCCATGCAAAGCTAAAAAATTTCACATGAGACTGAAAAAAACAGTCTAGTAAGACTGGTATACCATCTGGATTATTGATGCCTGTAGACTGGGTACCTACTGCAAATACATCCTTAAAAATGCTATATATCACACCACCCTCAAACCCACCCATCCTTCATCACCCATACCACTGCATACTGGACATAGGCTGTGCAATAGGGTAGTGCAAGGGGTATACATGAGGGAGCCTTTGCATTTTGCACTCTCCATCCCCTTTTTTTCCCAAATCACATTCTGCATCCCCTAATTTTCAAAATCCTGGATCCGTATATACTGGACTCAAGCAGGGTCTTTTTGTGACATTTGCACCCCATATAATGCAGTGTCTCACACAGTCATACATCTAGGGCTTACAGTTATGCATCCAGCTCCAAGCTGGTGATCCACACAGTGACCCTTGTACAAAAGACTAGAAAATACACTCATTTGAAGGAGATCATTTAAATACAAACACTCACGAGCACAGGAACGTTCATCGGCAGCGAGAATGAAACCTTCGTAACAGGAGCAAGAGAAAGAACCGATGCTGTTGCTGCAGGTTTGGGAACATAAGTTCTCATCACATTCCTCGATATCTGCAACACGGTGACAGTGGGACTTTATTCTGATACTCAAACAAAGTGAATAGTTTCAACAGATCCGCATAAAGTCATCAGAAAATCACCATTGGCAGTGCTTCTTTTGCCTCCTGTGGGACACGCACTGAATTTGTGGCGTGAGGTGTGTCTACACCATATAATTATATTGACTGGTGCCATTATATAAGTTTAATTCAGCAATCAATCATATAGGACACACTCAGCAACCAGTTGGATGAGAAAAAATAACCATTTTTTTAAACAAATATTCGTACTACTCCAGAGAATTAACAGGAGCACAGCTATCATGTATCAGGACTAAAAATGTGAACACGTTTTCATGGCCAGTTATTACTGATTTGCACAATAATGCCCAGAATTCAGTTAGAACAATATTTATTGGCTATATTTGGAGGCGCTGTGGCTGCGTGGTAAAGCGTCGGATTTGTAATTCGGCGACCCGGGTTCATCCCCGGCTCGCGGCGCTGTGTTGTGTCCTTAGACAAGACATTTTACTCCAATTGTCTCAGTCGACCCAGCTGAAACTGGGTTCTGGTCCTCCAATTGTTGGAGTGTAATGACCTTCTAGCGCTGAAAGGCAGCTTGGGTTAACCAGGGTAATATATGGAAGCGCTTTGAATCTACTGTTAGGTGAAGATACCGCACTATAAAAGAACTATCCATTATTATTATTATTACCCGGGCAGGATTCAAATCCATAACCGCCAAGGCTCGCAGATTATCTGGGTCGACACACTCACCACTGCACGATCCTGCAGGAGGAGGAACAGGAGGAGGAGGATTTCAAGGAAATCAAATATACAACTGTAAACTCTCACTCTCAAAACGGTTTCAACTTTTACTAATAATTTGACCCTCTGCATCTTGATACAAAGGGAAGTATGTCGTGCATATCAATATTTCTAGTTTCAGTTAGTCCAGATAGAAGTTCAACACAGAATCGAATACTGTTAGAACATTGTCTAAAGTTGATGAAAATTTTGTTAGTGAATCAAACCAGAGTGAAAGGAATGAGACCATGACAGATTATAACAGTATCTAACCAGACGATATGAATGTCACTCCATGCATGATCGGCTAGCAGGCAGCAGGCGGAGTACCACGTTCAGATTCACCTGTCAAATAGTCCATTTCAATAACGTCCGCGATATGACCATTTGGGTATGGAATACCTTGCATTTTCCGCCGGTGGAATCGCGGAGACCCAAGGAAGCTGTTCTTGATGGTGTGGAGCCTGGATTTCCAAGGCGTGGTCTGGATGCCCGGGGAACTCGGCGGCGTGGCTGAAGGACTGTGGGTCGGGGTCATCCCTCGATGTGGCAGCTTGGGACTAGACATGGGGGAGTTGTTGGGACTACCGCTTAAACTGGCCTTCCTTCTGAAAAAAATGAAACCATAAACTACCTGCCCTTAGCTGACGGCAAACTACTCGAGATCAAGACTGTGTTGTTCTGTTGTACATAGCACCAACACAAGTCCAACTTTGTAGACTCGACTCAGACCTGACTACTCAATTATTTAAATAGAAGAGACAAAATTATAAACTCAGATTACGATTATGTTTACACTTTTTGTTTGTAACTTCAGAGTTATCTCCCTTCTGAATATTTCAGTCATTTTACCTAGAGTCTGCTGGCCTAGATTCGTACTTGGATACTTATCACAGTCGAGTATTTCGTTACCTATGTTAGACCTAATAGTAAAACATACAAATCAAATGTGTTATATTCATCTAAATTCATTCTTCATTTGTACAATGCAATGGTGCCTGGTCACCATAACACAGAACGTATTACAACCTGAGAGAAGTGTTTGCTGACCGTCATCTGACGAATAAGATATAAACGTGACAGACTGGTAAGGATCCATGACACTATTCATTGCACTATGGTTAAATATATTCGTCATCCTGCTGTCCACAAACAGCGTGATCTGTACGACTAACAAGGGGACATAATCCATCCCGCTTGTTCGCTCACAAACACTGAGTCAAGAAATAACATTACAAAAATACAAGATGCAACAGAAAGTCATGCAACAGAAATTTTAATAGCCCACTTGGCTGAAAGAAAAAATGTGAGACAAAATCTCTTAGTCGGAACCACTATAACTAAAAACAAGAACATACGGTAAAACTTCTAAAATTTCAACTTCTAAAATTGCGAAGGTGCTATTTCTGTCAAGATAATCAATTTATTTTACCTCTAAAAATTCGATTTTTTTAATAAATCCGAAAACCGAAATTTCGAAAAATGGCGATTGTTACCTTCAACAGTTTCTAAACTTTCGAATCTTTCACATACGTTTTTGGGGCAATTTCTAAAATTTCAAATTCTGACTTTTTCAAAGATCACTAATTTCCAAAAATTCGAACACGTCCAAAAGTAGTTATTATTTTTCCTTCGAAATTTTAGAAGTTTTACCGTATGTCTTTATGTTGATACAGTATTGACAGGTTCATTGGTTTTGGCCAACTACATAGAATTGTTCTGAAAACTGAAAGAATGTTTTAAAAAATCACGACACTGACCCTTAACTAATTTCAAACAATACGAAGAAAGAGAAATAAAATCAAACAAAATAAACAAAGTATATAAATTAAAAAGAAAAGTCACTCCACATGTATATTGTTGCCATAAAAATTAAGAAAGTTACAAGTGTAGTCTATCTGAATGAAGACTGACAAGCTTCTAATTAGAAGGCAGCAAATCATGTTCTCAAAATGACTGAGAATATCTTGCAAAGTCACTCTATTGTCATAGCAACCACGGAACCATCAAATTAAAATATTCAATTTCTGATTAAAATTTCTGTCAATGTTATCAAATTATTGTAATAACTTTTCAAATGTTCAAGTTATTTTGATGGCAATTTAGTAGAGGTTCATCACGAAGTTTGCAGAGTTACACTTCTTGTATCACGATCTATTGCTCTATAATCACATGTAGACTGTGAAGTTAAAGTTCCCCTTTTCTTGCAGTTTTCAAGGTCTTTTCAAGGTCTTTTCAAGGACAACTTAGCCTGATCACAATAGGGAGTACTCAAGTGTACAAAATATTATTTATTCGTTTCTCAGATAATTTTTTGTTTGTTAAAGATTTAATTATGATGCTGGACTGGTCAAGGTTCACATAAGCAACAAGCCTTAATTGATTTGCTAGTAGAATTTCAAGTATTGCATTTAAAGTTACATAAAAATTCCAAAAACTTATAAAAAGTCGAAAAACAATTTTTGTTACCTTCGGTAGTTTCCAAAATTTCAAATTTTTCACTTGCTTTTGGTTGCAATTTCCAAAATTTTTAATTCCAACTTTATCAAAGACCACTAATTTCCACGAATTCGAACACATCAAAAAGTAACTATTTTACCATAAACACTTTTCAAGGGTATTTGAGATAAAATACTAACTTTTAACAGGATTGTTCTTAGAAATAAGCACTTTTGGAAACAAACTAATATTCAAGGATTTTTCAAGAATTGTATAAGCTATGAATCAACACTAGTTGCCCAAAATTGTGAACACCAAAAATAATTCTGCATTCACATTTCATATTAAGTAAGCTATATAAATAAACCACAAAAATATTTTACAGATCAACACATAAAGTAATCATTAATGTGGAGTGACTTTAGAACCAAGATAGAAATAACCAAGGGTCCACAGAGATCAAAAGTACACCATGATTATCTCCCTTGGTTACTCACACTTGCTGCACGGCGAGGGCCCTCCTCGATGCCACGGGCGAACCTTCGCTAATGTTACCCAATGACAGTCTGGTGAATCAAAGTATTAGTATGAATAAAACACAATGTTAGTAAGCAATACAGGTTAGTGTTGTTACTAAAATAGGCCAGGATCCAGGCAAGGGGGAGCAGGGAGATCATGGCCCGTTCCCCTCAAGGTCAGATGTTGAGTAGTATGCGAAGTTATGACAGCAATTAGAGGACGACATTCCAGCTCTATAAAGATTTGACCGCTC